>JAJJMA010179391.1:0-19689 GCA_023529015.1 Papaver nudicaule
TGTTTTCTAAGATCTGGAATGAAGTCTATGCAATGTTATCTATGTAAAGAAGTTTAGTAATC
The DNA here is from genome assembly GCA_023529015.1 of Papaver nudicaule. NCBI lineage: Eukaryota > Viridiplantae > Streptophyta > Magnoliopsida > Ranunculales > Papaveraceae > Papaver > Papaver nudicaule. The sequence goes on from JAJJMA010179391.1 coordinate 63, forward strand.
TAAGTAATGCCCATCTATCTATGTTTTATCTATTTTCCATGTTTTCAAAACAAAAGCAGAAACAGTGAGGAGAGAGCAAATTATTACCTAGAAAGCTATTCTGCCTTGGCTTGGAATAATTTATCTGCCTTGGCTTGGAATATTTTCTTTAGATCTACACAAACAATAAAAGATTCATGTCAGACTAAGCCGGCTAAATAGATTGCGAAAATCACGCACCACTAAAATGGCATACCTTATAGTAAACCCCCTTGAAAATCATAAGAGCAATTTCCTGACGAAATTGGCTAAGTTTATCTTTTTTAATAAAATCCACAAGAGGCTCCTCCCTGATCAGACCCTCGACAAACTTACAGTCTTTAACTAGACATAAATAGTTAAAGATGAAATAGTTACCCATCTTCATGTCGTGGGCATATATGCCTGTTTCTCACAAAGGTGGACGTCCACTCTCCCTTTTTGAATATTTCATCACAATACTCTGTTAATTTCTTTAGTTCTTTGTCCAGTCCTTGCGATTTGTTAGTTTCTCGCGGTGGCCAAGAATCATACACGTTTATATGGGATTTACCAGGACAAATGGCTACTGCGACCCAGTGATTCCTATCGGGTACGTTTACCACACCATATATCTTTTCAACCTCAAGCCAACTTTTACCCTTCTTCTCACCCTGCATAATCCCTTCTTTAGGTAGAGATCCATCAACATATCTGTGGGTTGTTACAAACTGGTTGGTAGACAACCATTCCTGATAGACAACATGGAAGCGTTTTAAAAGGCAGATATTATTCGATATCCAGTTAGAGCGTCCCTACTAATTTACAGTCTTTGCACTATCATGTTACAGTCTTTAAGCTTCTCATTCACTCTTTAAGCTTCTAACTAACATACCGCAAAGTGAGGGTCAAACAGTGTCCACTTCATATCCTTGCTACAATAGTATTTGAGCATTAGGCACAACACTTCTGCTAATGCCTGCATAACAACCCAAAAGAGAAGAGATAAGGTGTGCTGGCACGACAATTGTTATCATCGTAGAGGTAAATTCTGGTTAACAGGTTAGGTTGGACGCTGTATAACTTACAAAATTGCCCACCCACCCTCTAGGGTTAAGTAGTGCTTCTAAAAATTCAGGTTGTATAAGCAGATCCTCCCTTGCTCCCTCTGCAAATCTGTGCCGTATAAACATTTTTAACATCAGTCGGACTTCCTTTCAAAATAACCAAGGAGGCTAAAAAAATTTAGGGGAGACTCACCCACTGCAAACATAACTATTGAATCCAGCGATATCTTCCTGCGTAATCCCCGGAAACATTTTAAAATTGCTAAAAAAATCACGCACAGGTCTTCCGGGGGTCTTCACATCAACCAACAGTTTCGTCTTTTTTTCACGCGAAGTTCCAGGAGAATCAGGAACAGGAAGATATGTCCTCTCCTTTCCAGCTTTCCCCTTGGCTTCCTTGTTCTTGGCTTCCTTGTTCTTGGCATCCTTTTTTAATTGCTTTAATCGCTGATACGGTGTTTGTAGGTATTTGGAGTCATGTTTTACTCTAACTGGCCTCATATTATCACTGTCTGAACTGTTATTGGTTTGTTTATCATTGCTGGTATCAGCAGCCTTTGCCTTTGACCTTGTCACCATGGGAGCTGTTACTGGTAAGGTCTTGCTGGGAATACTGATACTTTCTTCAGGCATTTTACCATTGTCACCAGCCTACATATGCGAGACGATTAAGATCGATTAAAAAACCGTTGGCAATTAATAGCTCCGAAGGAATATTTATAATGACAAACATTTATGTACACAGATGAACATGCACATAATAAGACAGAAGACGAACCTTGTTGTGATTATTAACTGGGGGATTGTACGGGTATTGGGTGTCGAGCAGTGAATGATCATCATCACTGTCTTCATTGGCATTGGTTAGTTTATCATTGGACCCTGTCATTGGAAATACTGGTAAGGTCTTGCTGGGAATACTGATACTTTCTTCAGGAATTTTACCATTGTCACCAGCCTACATATGCGAGACGATAAAGATCGATTAAAAAAAAATACAAATGAGTGGATGACATGTGATCTATTCACATATTAACAAAATACAAGACAAACCTCGTTCTGATTTTCATCTTGGCATTGTACACCTTTTGTTTGACAGTGGGAGAAACAACAACACTGGTGGGAACATTAGCATCATCCTTGGCATTGGGTGTAGAAGGCATACCAGAATAGTCTATATTAAGGCCATTGGGGGTATCAGCAGCAGCAGAACCGAGCTTCTTCTTTGAAGCAGTATCATCACACAGTTCCGTACTGACCTCCTCAACGACTATCTTATCTGGAACCACACTTGTCTTCTTGACCTCCTCATTAAGTGGAAGCTCATGTGACAGGATATTCTGCACAGATTGACCACAACTAGATGAAGGAGGAGTAGGAAAACCATTTTTTATATTATGGCAACATTGATGTTTTTGTAATGCATCCATCATTCTATCCAAATTTCTATTGTTCTCCTAAATTATTTTGGCCGCAGCTCTCTCCACAGCTCTCTCTTGCGCAGCGGCTAACCGAGAGATAAAATCACTGGCGATTGCATCTTGCAAGACACCAACGCCGTTTGCAGTGGACGCATCAAATGCTTGTTCTTCGTTGCATGTCTTCTCTAGACACTTTTCTTCAACCCGTTCTTGGGTGCATATCTTCTCCTGAACCTTATCTTCAACGCGTACATGGTCTTCAGAAGTACGTGGATGCTTGTCTTTTGAAGGTGTTTCCATTGTCATTCGAGAGCCAAGACTTAAATCCTCCCCCGTATACGGATGTTCATTTTCTGTAACTAGCTCCTCCACCACAACTTCTCTGTTGAGGGGACCTGGAGCAACCCCAAGCAGTACCAGCATTTCAGAATGTTATTTATGCCACATGATATCTTCTGTGACTTCACATTCACCCGCCTACAAGAAGGCAAACATGTTTAGTGGCAAAAAACAGTACAGCGTTCTCACACAACCAAACTTTAAGGAAGATTATGGTACCTGTTCAAGTACATCAATTAACTCCTTATGATATATAGAGTCTTTGATTTTCACAGTGATCAAATGGGCCTGCCAAAGATCACTTTCCTCTCTACGACCATGCACCCGAAGTAGTTCCGGGAATAGTTGAAGAGACCAAACCTACAACACAAAAACAAAACATCAAAGACAACCTTGCACCCGAAGTAGTTGCGGGAATAGTCGAAGAGTTAAAAAAACTCTTACCACTAATACTTGGGCCATTCCTTGAGGCTTGACATTATGAAACGGTTCGGCAGGATTATTTCTGGTAAACTTTGCATATGCTTTGACAGTTTTCTTGTGAAAGATTTCGTAGGATTTTTCACCCCATGGGAACTTGTTAAACTCCTCAATGTTGTCCACCAAATACCATGCTTCTCTCACTACCTTAACCTCTGGCAGGTACCCATATACAAACCGCTGCACAACCCACAGTAGCAAAACCTTAACCCTGTCTTCTGCATTAACTTTTCTGATCTCTTTGGTGGCTTCCCCCTCTTCCAATACCTGTTTTGCATCCTCGGCGCCCGTTGTTTCCAGAAATATCAATAAAGCTTTCCCGTCTATCTTTTTGTCTGTGGAAAAATACTCATCCATGAGCCTGGACACCTTGGTAGGTGGGACAAACGGTGTATCTGGTTTCCTAATGCTAAGGCCGGATATGGCGGCATACTCCCGCTTTGTGAAGCATATTTCCATATCAAAATTTCTGAACCATATTTCCCCGTCTTCGGTTCTTGCTGGTTCCGCCTTAATAAGCCTAGAAAACATGAAGTTAAAAATAGGCCAACACCAGTTCTGATCATTAGGAATGTCCATTAGATGCCCGAACACAGTTCTTCGTAACACGGCTTTCTCACCTTCGGACAATTGACCCATCAGTTGACGTATCTGCCCAAAGCTGGAGTAGTTGCTTATCCTCCCGCATCCCTCCCGGTAAGAGCCGGGGAACATATAACTCCTGGAGCAATAGAGAATCAGATAGATACTATAATGGGCACGCTACAAAAGTAACAAACTACACATCCTAAACCACAAGAGAGTTCTGAGCAGGTATCATGATCATATTGGGTCGAGAAATTGATCAAGTATGCAGAGGGATGAATTTAAGTACATATGGAGAAAGTTTACTCCCAAGAAGATACAATTTTTTTGCATGGCTTGCAATCCCCACAATTGATAATAGGTTGCTCAGTCACTAATGCATCAAGAAACCCAAGAAAGAAGTAGATGGAGAATCTCACCCTGTTTGCACCTTCTCAATCTCCCAGCCATCTTGCTTTTCTTTTACTTTCTTTTGCTTCTTGTTTCTGATAAGAATTAAGAGCAACTCTCAGTCGCTTAAGAACTTATTCGGGCTACTATAGTAATTGACAGAGACACTACATTCTGTTATAATACCGGTCCTCTAGACAATGAAACTCAAATATAATTTCCGTAAGAAAGAAATTGGTTTGAGAACCTACCCTGCTGAATTTTGAGCAGACTCCGCACTTTGCTTTCGCTTTCCTGTTCCCATCTTGTTTAATTCGCTTCACAAAAAACTGAAATTAAAGGAGAACATTAAGGAATTGGAAACTGACTGTACCAGGCCTATCAAGAAAAACTATTAAACCCAGAGAAATCCCATTAAGACCCATCTAGTTAGGAAAGCATTTATACATATGCATTTATTCCGAATGTAGTATACCTAATTTACCTATGCATTTATACCTATCAAGAAACCCCAATCTGACCAACAAAATAAAAGTACTACAACCATATTTCATACAACATTAAGATTCATGCCTACTACAATATACAATCATCAACTCATTGACCCCTGTTATAGATTGCAGAGCTAACCCAAGTATCATATGTTCACTGAACCAAAAGTACAACAACTGCATTTCATACAACATTAAGGTCCATGCCTACTACAATCATCAACTCATTTACCCTTATTATAGAATACAGAGCTAACTCATATGTTCACTGAACCAAATCCACCAACTGAATAAAAAATCAGTAACACACACCCAAGTTCAGACCAAATCTAACAATTGAATCAAATCAACAAACAAAAAGGGAAAAAAAATGTTCAAACCCTAGTTCAGAAAAATTACCTGAGCAGGATTACAAATCAATGAAGCAAGGGGTTTTTAGCCTAAGAATTGACCCAATCTTAGTAAACAGAAACCTAAGACTGCATTAACCAATCTGAGCTCAAAACAGAACCCTAATTTTAAATACAGATCGATTGATGGTGGTTTAGCTAAAGAAAAACAGAAACCTAAAATTGGAATAGGTAGGTAGTGGAAATGGAAGATCTTTCCCAGTCTTCTGCCTCTTCTGGTGCTGGAAACGGAGGAGGAGATAGTGGTTTCTTCTGGTTTCCAACCCTAAATCGTCGGAGAAGAAAGAGATCGGGAAGAGAGAGAGTTTGAGAAAGAAAACTGAAATGGTGATGCTGGTGCGGCAGTGTGGCTAGGGGTGAAGATGGTTGGGTCGATGATGGCTAAGACTATTGGATGCACAATACAAGAATTGGAGATATTGTGCACCGAAACAGTCATATTGTGCACCTCTACGATGGCATTTCGGTAAATAAAATGAAAACTATGACTATTTGTTCAAAATGAGAAGGGATTAGTCATTTTTGGAAGTCATTAGGTAGTTTCGGTAATAATTAGTGTAAGTGTGCTACTTTCTGCAATTTCTTGCTTCTTCTGCCCAAATGGTTCCGACAACACCCTTCATAAGCTTTGGCTAGCAACTGCTTTCCTAAGAAGTTACAAAACGTAGGTATGGTTCCATTGCGATTAGATTCTTATATAGCTCTCCATCGATTAAAGTGTATCTCCAAGCATGTTTTGATATCTTTTGCGCTTGATACTTATCACATGGTAGTTTTTGGTCTGTAGATAGCGGACATATAGCTCCCTCCAATCTTCGGGCTAAGCGTGCTCTGCTTCTTCGATATTCATTGGATCGCCCATGACTTCTTCTAGAGGATCTACTTGCATATCAGTGTGCTTTTCGCCACTTGCACATATGATGTGAGCTAAGGAAGGTGGTTCTTGTATGCTTTGGAACTCATGGAAATCGACAAGTATATACCAGGGGGTATCTGATTCCATAACTGATGACAGATAGGCGAGAGCATCTGCGTGTCTGTTTTCTAGCCTCAACTTTTGCTTGATGCTAAACCATTCAAAATCCTTTGCCAACTCGATAATAAACTCAAGGTATGATGCCAAATTTTCATTTTTAGCCTTGTATGCTCCATTGAATTGATTGGCTATTAACCTTGAATCTATCGTCAACTTCACTCTTCGCGCCCCCAAATGTAATGCAACTTTTAGACCTGAGATAACAGCTTCATACTCGGCCTGGTTGTTCGAAGATCGGAACCCAAGCTGAATCGCTTTCTCTATTAGTGTCCATTCGGAGACTAGTACACACCCAACGCCTGCTCCATCCCTGCTTGTTGATCCGTCGGTATACAACTTCCAGACTCCATCATTAGTTGAAGATGATTCTGCTGGACTTGTATTATTAACGAGCTGGTTCTTTTCTTTGGAAAATTCTATGGCCTCTTTTTTATCTTCCCATGGTAATGGAATCAGACTTTCCTTTGTCTCTGGGGAGGCTTCCTCGTCGATAATGGATTCAGATAGCGTAATATCGTCTACTGTAAAATCTTTCATCAGGGATGCTAGTGCATGACCTTTTTCGGTTGTCTGTGGTTTGTAGGTGATATCGTATGCTCCGAGGTAGGTTGTCCATGTGGCTAGCCTGCTTGAGTCGTCTGCTTCTCCTAGTACTTTCTTTAGGGATACTCCGTGTACACCATGATCCACCGTCCTCCAAAATATGGTTGTAGGCGTCTTGTTGCACGTACTAATATATTTTTGAATACCTATTCTCCGCCCCCGTCAAAGTTTTACTAACAAAGTAGACTGGTTTTTCATCGGGTTCGAGTATGAACAATACATCACTTACAACATAGTCACTCGCAGGCAGATGAATGTAAATGGTTTGACCCGTTCTCGGGCTCGAAAGTACGGGGGGGGGGCCCCAGGAGGTTTCGAAAGCTTCTGCCATTCAAGGTCTGGAAGAACGGCATGAATCTGACTGACGCCCGCGAGATGAATCTGTTCAGAGCCGCCAATCTGCCAGTAAGCTTTTGTACCTCCTTCTGAGTATTGCCTTGATTTGTTCTGGGTTAGCCCCAATTCCTCTCTGCTTCATCATATAGCCCAGAAATTTCTCAGATATGAGTCTGAATAAACACTTGGCGGGATTAGCTTTATCTCAAATTGTCTCAGTCGCTCGAATGTTCTCTTCAGATCCAAGAAATGACACAATTTTTGCTTGGATTTTACTACCATGTCGTCGGTGTAGACTTCGAAGGTATTTCAATCATACCGTTGGACATTTCGTTCGACGACATTGATAAGTAGCACCCGCATTTTTCAGACCGATTGGCATAACAACCTAGCAATAAACTTATTTATCAGTTACGAATGTAGTATGTTCTTGGTCATCTTTATACAATGGTATTTGGTTATAACCTGAGTATCCATCCATAAAGGACAATATTTCATAGCCTGACGTAACATCAACGATATCTGTGATTCTTGTGCAAGTTAGTGAAGACAATGCAAACTCTAACTTTACCATTCTTCTTTGGGGATGCTACGATGTTTGCTAGCCACTTGATATATCGTACTAGTTTGATGGGATGCAAACGGCTTGGTCCTGAATTTCGGTCAGACTCGTGAGTGAAGGTTTAAGTCTTTTTTCCGCCGAATGTTTTTGCAGGGTGTCTTCTTGGAGATTCGTAACTCTTATTGCGATAATCTCGTTCCCGATGCGCTCGCCGATCTTCCATGGAAGGTCGTGACATTGGTCTGGTCTTTCTCATTCAAAGCGGTGGGTGTCTGGAATTTGTGGCCTTTTTCCCAGTGCATTCTTCAATTGTTTATTTTCTTTTTCCATCTCTTGCCATTTTTCTTGTAGGTTTAAGTCCACCGTTGTTGACTGGGCTCTGTCGACATGCTCAACACGCGGAGCTAATCGGAAGCCTTTGTTGGCAGTAAGACTGAGGCGCGAGCTCCACATTGCGGTTTCACGACCTACCGGTCTTGGAGACTGATTCAAAATTTTGTTTTCAATTAAAAGATGAGATGGATAATGTACCCAACGATTTCTTCTGCTCCAACGACGGGGCTAAGTTCTTGCGGAGTTGATCGTTGTGATAGTGAAGTTTCAACTCGTTCGAATGACTGCTCAACAACACTTTGAGTTCTCTGCAATCTGGCGTTTGCATCCTCATTCCCCCCATTCTCACTGATTTGTGATGTTGCCATGTGATCTTTTTAATTGTATAGATTCCTTTTCTCCCCTTAGTTGGCGCCAAAAGATGTTGTACCAAATATGTTTCCACAACAATCCTCGAGATTCGTGTTTTGATGATGAATTTCTGACAGTCGGATTCGTAACTGATGAGTTCGATCTTTGATTCTTCTGTGACTTTAACTCTCCATAATTGATTGATGATGAGGGGGGGTACCTGCAAGGACACTCCGATGTCTAAGTAAGTAAGAGCTCACTGCAGATTTTTATAGAGAAAAAAGGATTAGTGAATGTGTGCCTTTGAGTTTGATCTCCACCTCTATTTATAGGTAATAGGTGACATGAACCTAGAGCCATAATCTCTTAGATTCATTAAGGCATGTACCTGGGCCAATTGCCTACCAGGTTCATCCATACATTTATGTATCTAGATAGCATAAATGTATTTAATCCAATAATTAATTATATGCATCCTCTATATTTGGGATGATATTGTATCCAAACCTATAATTGTCCAGATTTATTTATTCATTCAAATTTGAATATGTACCCGGCCTTGGTTAGTAACAGATTCATCCCTTTATGGAGATACAATATATTCAACAATTTCTTGTAGAAGGTATTTGCAGACTGGGCTTCCCATAAATCCATACTTCAGCCCAAAAGCATAATTCTTACTCGGTTAGGATTATTGGGCTAGAAACTGCTGGGCCGTATGTAGCAAAGTATATGGCACAAACAAACGCTTATGCTCAATTCCCTGGTTTGTTGTTACCAGATGGAATAAGATTGTCTCCAGGATGGATTCTTGGGAGTTCATTCATAGTTACAGTTTAGCTAAGAGAGGGGTTACTCTTGATTGTGGTGTTAAAAGAGTTTATAATTATAGGCCTTCTTTTCTGTCATGTTTAGAATTTCCTGACAAGCCTCATTATAGGTTTGTCTACTTTGGTTTTAGGTTGTTGCCTTTTGCTCTGTTGGGGCTTTTTGTTGTAATTTACTCTGTAATATTTTTTGGTTATAATAAAATTTATTATTGAGGGAAAAAAAAGGAGCATTTGTTAATTTATGCCTGCATCTATCTATAACCACTTAAAAGAAATTGTGCGTGTACTAATAGTTAGCTTCTCCTAACAAATCTCTAGTGTCATGGCCACCACCCACCACCATCAGCACCACCACTATCACCACCACCGCCATCACCAGCACATCACCATCCACCACCATCACCAACATCAGTCCTGCCACCCAAAAAAAGTTACAAGAATTGTGTGGTATGGCCTGAGCAAGAATCTCAGCAGACAGAAGCCAGAAGCCAACCAATTCATGTTCTTTGCAAGGTTCTTGATAGAGCAATCTCTAGTTAGGTCCTTGTAACTGTCAATAGTTTGGCTTTGTAAGTTGAACCACAGCCAAGAATTTTTGCTCTTAAAAAAGCTTGTTCCTAACTTGAGACTGTAGAATTTTTAGACTGGAAAAAGAATATTTGTTCCTTCCAGTTTTAGAGAGAACCAGAAATCCTTCTTTTAAAATTCAAATCATATTCGATCCCAGACACATTCCTTATTGACCAGTAAAAACGGCTAACCGGATCGGCTAAAAATGGTCCCATGTCAGATTACTCCCTACCCTGCAATTGCTAGTGTAAATTGGAGAAATGTAGCATTGATATTTTCAGTTACCTTGACTAAGCATGAATTATCAATTGCTTAAGGATATATGTCCAATTGTCCATTCTTTGATCTTTCTATCTCAACCTCTAAGTAGACCTGCATGCCTACCTGAAACTGGACAACTTGTTAGGTGCATTTATGAAAAATGAAAAAAGTAATAGCAAGAATCTAACAGGAGATTTGGGAAAATCAATTACTAAATTTCTATGCATCCATGGCCAGGCCTTCCTATGGGATGAGCAATGATGCTACATTGGACAAAGACATGCAATAAATATTAGTTGGTTTCAATCATTTCCCTACCTTTGTTTTGGAATGTCATTTGTTGGAACATACAAAACTAACAGCATCACATGGACTAGCTTTAGCCTTTAGCTTATTATTTAGATTATGACTTCACAGCCACAGGTGGGATTGTGGACTGCAAACCTGTATGGATGAGACAGATAGAGATAGAGAATGAGAGATTCTTGTGAACTGGAGGAGCAAACCCATGTGAACAATAAACAGGTAGGTCCTGAAACCAACCCGAATGCCGGCTTCATTTCAAAACAGAAAATTCACTTGAAAGGGCAGGTAGAAATCCTAACACTTGCTCAAACTCTATATATGCCCATAGAGTTGAGTTGTTCATAACCATCTACAAAACTTAATCTAACTCAATACAAATTCATACAGCTTTCAGCAATCTTTTAGCAGACCATTTTAAGATCTTTTCTTCACTAAAATGGGTATCCGTTTGCGTTCAGTGGTTTCTCAATCAAAGCAAATTCTCAGACTTACTCGACCAGCATCAGCATCAATTGCAGATGTACCTAAAGGTCATTGTGCTGTTTATGTCGGAGACATCGAAAAGAAAAGATTCGTGGTTCCAGTGTCTTACTTGAACCATCCTATATTTCAGGACTTGCTTACCCGTGCAGAGGAAGAATTTGGTTTCGATCATCCAATGGGAGGTCTGACGATTCCATGCAAGGAAGCGGCATTCTTGAAACTCACTTCTCAGCTGAATGCATCATGAAAGAGGAACAACAAAAGCCAGATAGTCTAAACAATTGTACATAGAATTATTTTTTTTATTTTTTTACTTGATTGTGCAGAGTTAGAAAAGACTCTCCCATTTAAAGAATCATCTAATACAGTACAATTTTTACTTCCAAAATTCCATCATTACACTATAAAATCTTGATAAATTCTGTTGATATTTTACCTTATGAGCATAAACCTTCAGTTAAGCTCCCAAATTCAGAGTCTGACATGATTCAAGACAAATATAAATATGAACAGAGTACTTAACTTCTGCAAATGCCAAATTGCCAGTCAACTGATGTCAGTGTTAAGTGTGAGCTACCGTAAAACATTCATCCTGTCATGCCGAATTGCCAGTTAGGGAATTTAGTCTATCAGATAAACATTTTGCAAAAGGAGAGTGCAAGGCTTTTTTATTAGTCCATTAGAAGAAAAGCTTGATTACATGGTCTAGTTAACAACAAGGGAATTACATTGCAATATATGGGCCTAACATTTTGCACCTTATTCTCTTAAAAAAAAAAAAAAAAAAAAATTAAGTTCTACTCCCCTTCCTTCAATAGTTTCTCTATTTCTTGAAAACAACCCCATTTCCATGGATTCTTCCGCTGCTGCATGTCAAGGCCGGATGCTCGGTGGCTAACTCATTACTACCAACACCAAGCATGCTATTTCCATGAAATTGAGAAACAGTACAATCGGAAGCAAAGAGGTGAGAAGATAGATATTTGAGATGGCCTCCCATAACTGGCATTGTTACCCCCATCTTCACCTTACTGACATAGTTGCTCCTATAAGTCTGGCCTAAAACGCCATCCACATTACCTGTTAATTTGTAGAATTTGAAATTGAGTTCCAAATGAGCAAAACAATCTTCATCAGTAATATCATAACCATGGACTCTTGATTCTTCTGCACTGATTGGAATCACCACTGCCGTGACTTTGAAATTCCCTGGAACTTCAACAGTGACGCCGTTTGTATTACTAGTACGAGTTACCATAACGTGTTGTCCCTTTGTTGATTGCCATATAGCACCTTGTTTGTGTGGAATGGAGATAGATTTGCCATCAAATGAAAATTCTAAGTGATCAACGTTTTCTTCCCATTTAGATGTCTTTTTAGCTCCCACAAGAAGTTGGTGGTTTCCGAAGAGGATGCCAATAGATTGAACCCAAGTGAAATCTCGCTTCATTTTCGCGTTTCTCTTTCCAATGAAATGCGCATTGATGTGCAAGTTTGCATCAGAGACTAAGCAAAAATCTTGGTTTCTCTTGCCATGGAAGTAGAAGGTGATTCCATCTCCACCGACAAACCGCGGATCCTGACACACAGCGCCCGGGTAGTTACAGCCTAGTTTGAGTCACAACAGGAGAGAAACATATGTCAACAACATTACCATTAGTATAATTAAGCTTGCAAATGTAAGTGCGCGTGCACTGGTACTTACTGCAAACAGGTTTGCAGGTGGCACAGTCCATTAAACAAAAAGTGGGACACTGCAATGGGCAAGTCTGCCATATGTAGTAGCAGGCGATATACTGGATTAAATTGCACTTCACTCTTCTTGATCCGCCGCCGGCCAAGGGAAACGCCTCTACCGAAATAGTACTGAGCCACATGAGCATGAGAATCCCTAAGATTTCCCACGAATTCAGTAAGAAATTCTTTTTCACGGTAAATGCCATTTTACACTCGTTTACAACAATGAGATGTGCATACTCCATTCTCTCGAAATCTCATTTTTATAGATTCTAAGATTCAGTAGAAACGCCTTTGATGAGTTAGTGGTCATGTTTTTCCATTACATCTCTTCATCTACAAACGAAAACATAGACTTCTCATGTCCATAATGTGTGTGTCTGGATCATAATGCGTGTGTCTGGATATTAGGACTCAGCTTTAAAGCGTGAGTTTGTGCTCTTCTTGTTGTTTAAGTTGAAGAGTTGATAATTATATCGCTTGAAAGAAGTTGAAGTAGAAACTAGGCATGCAAATATGCAACTCATCAAAACATGGTTTTCATTTGCAGGATTCTGAGAATCACGATTAAGGCAGATTCAAAACATGCTTTTCATTGGTATGTTTTTCTCAGGGCAAGTTCACTGGGCTACTTTAAAGCCCATAAGGTTCCCTAGATTGTATTGTGTTGACCTTCTGTGTTAGTTTTCTTTCCTCCTTGGCTTTTGATCTTTTTCCCCTCAAGAAAATGTGTACTACACTACTACTGTATCTAGAAAAATTCCTAGAAAATTCTCAACATCACAGTAGACCTGCCTAGCTAAAATTGAACTACAGCCAAGAAATTTTAACGCAATTTGTTCACATACGTATGGTACGTTCGTCAGTTAAAGACTTAAAGACTCGAGAGTGTACATTCCTTCCTACTAATTTGGTTGTGAACACGGTTAGACCAAAACTTACAGCTTGTTTGGATAGTCATTCAGAAGTAGCTTATTGATTTCTAGAAACAAAAAAGCAAGAAGTTAGTTTGGCTACACAGTTTCAGAATAACTTCTTGAAGCAGAAAAGTTAACTTTTTTCTGAAGCAAAATCTTTTTGCTTCTGACTTCTGGAATTGATTTCTGCTTATGGAGAAGCAGAGGTCAGAAGCACTTCTTTATCCAAACAGGCTAATGCCCTAAGTTTCTTCTCGGCGAAAAGCTGAAATGCTCAACCGTGTGCTGAAACAATGGTTTGGAATTTAGTATGGAAAGTCCAAATCGGATAACAGGATTGGTTGGAATGTCCTTATACCATCGTAAGTAATAGCGTATCCTTTTTTTTCTTTTTTTTTTCTTTTTTTTTTCTTATTCCAAATAAAATTTTATTATGAATAAGCTTTGTCTGACATAATCTCTAAGGAAATAAACTCAGGGCTCACATTGACCCAACTTGCCGTTATACTCTCTTTACGAGCATGTTTGGCTAACAGGTCCGCACACTTATTTGCAAGTCTGTTTGTGTGCGAACATTTCCAACTAATAAAAGATTGTAACAAAAAAATTGTATCTTCCACAATGCCTCTGAGCTCCCAAGGTACACTGGACTCCTCCCCCATTAAAGCTTTGATCAACGGACTGTAGTCTGTCTCCAGAATAATTCTGTCAAATCCTAAGCTTTTGCTCCATTCCACTGCCTCCAGCATCGCCAAACATTCCATATGTTCCGGTCCAAGTGCAATCTCAAAGCTCACGCATTTGCTTCCTAGGTGATTACCTGCAAAATCACGAATGATGAGTCCATAGCCTCCTTTTTTGAACTATAACAATATTATCCATCACAGTTGATCTTAATGTTATGATTATCAGGTGGTATCCATTTTGGTGGCACAGCTAAACCTGCAAAAGGGATGATATTAGTTGGCGGTACAGAAAGGGAATCAAGCATAAAGTTGTTAATTAGTTGGATGGTGTGCTGAGGAGGGTTGATTTTGTTTCCATAAACTAGGTTGCACCGTTCTTTCCATATGTACCAGGCTATGACTGCATATCTAGCAGCTGTCCCTTGATCAGCATATTCAAGCCAACTAAGGATCCAGTCCTTTACCGTCTGCCACTGAGAAGAATCAAATCTATAACCACCTACACCGAACCATACTGCTTTCGCAAAGGGACATTCTAACAGGATGTGCATTGTAGTATCCTGTTGATGTTTGCACCGTTCGCAGCTAACACAACTCTGTCTAACATTCCTGTTCATTCTTTCCTTTGAGGAGATAATATCTCTAACACATTTCCAGATAAAAAGTTTGACTCTAGGTATAGTCTGTAGCCTCCAAACTTTATGCCAGATGCTGTTTGTGTCATCCACTGCTGCTGAGTTAGACGGATGATACTTCTGATCATAAAGAGTATGGTAAGCTGATTTCACTTTAAAGGAGCCATTCTTGGTTTTTGTCCATATCAGCTTATCTCTATTGTTCCTTGGAATTCTCATGTTTAAAATTCTTTGAGCTATATCTTGATCAAAAATACTCAGGATTACATCAGTCTTTCATCTCTTAGTTTCTGCATGAATCAGCTCACTAACATATGTTAGACCATGAGGATCTAGATAGCTAGTACTTGGTAGGAGAGGGTGATTAATACCTGTGATCCATTTATCTCTCCAGATGAGAATATCTTCTCCATTCCCTAAAGACCAAAAGCTGTATTTTCTAATGAATTCAAACTCACTATTGATACTTTTCCAACTCCATGTGGAATCAGATTTCTTCTCAGAGTGAAGAGGAGGAACTTTTCTGAAATATTTAGCCTTAAGGGATGAATGCCATAAGCTGTCTTGTATAGTGCACAGTCTCCATGCCGATTTGGCCAATAAAGCATGATTAAAACAGCTAAGGTCTCTAAAGTTTAAGCCTCCATCTTCAATGCTTCTGCAAATGCTTGGCCAAGGAGCTAAGAACATACCTCCTTTTTCAGGTTTATCCCACCAGAACCTTAGCTGTGTGGAGTTCATTGCTTCAATCACGTCCACTGGAAGTTTGAATGAGCTCATTTGATGTAATGGAATGGTGTTGAGGACATTTTTAACCATCACATATCTACTAGCTTGACATTGCAGTTTTCGTCTCCATTTTGTTAGTCTTCTTTTCATATTATCGACGAGAGGGTTGAATGAAACTCTCTTCTTCTTCCCTAAGAATAGTGGGACTCCCAGATATCTTTCATGCTCAGACATTCTATCAACTTGTAGCTGCTGGATGATGCTTTCTTGCAGATGAGGATCTACATTTTTACTGAAAGAAACGCATGACTTCTGATAATTGATTAGCTGGCCTGAACAAGAGCTAAACTGTGTGAGAATATTTTTGAGATGATTAATGCTTGAATGAGAAGCTTTAACAAAGATTAAACAGTCATCTGCAAATTGCAGATGACTGATGGATGGAGCTCATTGTGCTATTTTGATTCCACGGATTCTTTTAGCAGCTTCATTGGCACTCATAGCCCTTGAAAATGCCTCCATTGCGATGATGAAAAAATAAGGAGAAATCGGGTCCCCTTGCCTAATACCTCTTGTAGGGAAATAAGGAGAGCACGGATTACCATTGATAAGAACTGAGATTTCAGTTATTGATATACACTGCCTGATCATGGAACACCACTTCTCGCAAAATCCCATCTTCATCATCACTGCTATCAAGAAATCCCACTCTAGCCGATCAAAAGCCTTCGACATGTCCAGCTTTAATGCCAAGAAACCAGGTCCTCTTCTCTTCCTCTTCAGGGTGTGCATGATTTCATGAGCCAAGCTGATGTTCTCATTTATTAATCTCCCCGGCACATAAGCAGATTGCAATGGACTTATTATCTTGTTCAGCAGTTTCTTCAACCTGTTTGCAATAAGCTTTGAGATTAATTTATACGTTGTGTTACACAAGGCAATTGTCCTATACTCAGCTGGAGAGGAAGGAGTTTTGACTTTCGGAACCAGCATTAGGTTGGTTTGATTCATCTTCTTGCTTATGAAGCCTGTAGAAAAGAAACTTTGGACCATTGCCACCAAATCTTCTTTAAGTATGTCCCAGTTAGCTTGATAGAATCCAGGGGGAAACCATCAGGCCCTGGTGCCTTCCATGGTTCCATGCACTTTAAAGTTGCATGGATCTCAGACTCATTTGGCATTCTTGTTAATCTTTCATTGTCTTCAAAAGTTATCACCTGTTGTACATGGCTAAGGAATGCGTCATCTACTTCCGGATTTGTTGTAGTGCTAACATCTTCAAAGTGTTTGGTGAGCAGAGATGAGAGTGAATCATTGTCATTACACCATTCACCCTCTTGGTTACGCAGTGCATCAATTATGTTTCTACTTCTTCTTCTGTTGGCATTTACATGGTGATATTTAGTGTTCTGATCCACTTCTTTGAAAAAACACACCTTGTTCTTTTGCTTCCAAAATTCTTTTTTAATCTCCTCCCATTTAGCTATTTCTTCTTCCAGCTTTAGCACTGCTTCTGTTGTTGGGTTGCTATTATGGACTGAATCTAGTTCCTTATGTAGGTTTCTTAAGTTTGTATCAATATGTCCAATTGTTTCCATGTTCCACTTTGCTAGCTCTTTTCTTGTGATCACCAACCTCTTGTTTACTCTGTGTGCAGCTGAACCTACTACTTGTTCTCTCCATGCTGCCATTATAAGCTCTTTACATCTTGGATCCTTTAACCAGCAAGCAAAAAACTTCCAGTTTCTACTGGTTGAGACGTTAGTTTTGTAGAGAGTTAACATTATAGGAGTATGATCTGATGCAAGATGAGTAAGTTGGGACAAACAAGTATCTGGAAATTGAATAAGCAATTCTGAGTTTGTTAATGCTCTGTCTAGTAATGATCTAATGTTACTTGTACCATGTTGATTATTTGTCCATGTATAGGGTTTACCGTTACATCTTAGATTCATTAAGACAGCATCATGTATGCACTGTAAGGCATTAGAGGATGATGAACTAGTCACTGCTGGTCTGAAATCTCTATCTTCAGGTCCAAACGTGACGTTCAGGTCGCCTATTAGTGTCCAAGGTTGTCTAACTTGTGACCCTAGCTCCTTAATGTAATTCCATTGTTCCTCTTTTTCTCTAGGCTTACAAGACCCATATACACATGATAGCAACCATTCTGGTTTGGAAGGATCGTGTTTGACTAGGCAGTGAATCATATTTTTACTAGAATGAACTATTTCAAACTCAAAACCGTCTTTCCATAGTAATAATAATCCACCAGATAGGCCAATGGAGGGTTCAAAATGCATATTGGGATAATCCGGACATTTTGCAAACTGCAGAATCTTCTTTGAGGCTATTTTAGTCTCTGAAAGGAAGATAATGTCTGGATTATGATATCTAGATAGGTTTTTGATATGGGTCCTAGACGATTTCTTGCCAAAACCTTGGCAATTCCATGCCACTATTTTCATAATGACCTTCTTAACACTAGAACTTATGAGAATGCAATTAATGCAAAGTTGAAATCTACTACTTGACTTCTGATCCAAATGATTGATATTTGCTATAAATGCAACAGACCTAGATAACACTAAATTCTTATGATTATGCTTAAGATGATTAATGCAGCAGACAATGCTAAGATCTAGGCAATAAATATCAGCTGATTGTAGAGAATAACTGAAAATAGTGCAGTGATTAGAGCAAATTAAATGCAGATGTTGAGTAATTAATGTACTAGTATAGATTTTAGTTATTAACAAAAGATGGGTTGTTTTGATTACCTTAGGCGCAACCTCCATGTCACCTCCATGAAAACTCTCTTTTGTGCCTCTAACATCCATATCATGATCCATCTCTTCAATTCCAGCAGCCCCACAGTTTGCAGCACTGCTCGTTCCTCGATGATTATCAGTTGCATTCTTATCTGCACCCACCTCCTCAGTTCTGTGTCTCTTTCCTGCTCTAGCTCAGTGTCCTCTTCTTGCTTCTTCTGAACATTGCATGCCTCACAGATGTCATTAATCATTTGTTTTATATCGTCACTAACTGGAACATTGTGTTTCCTTGCTAGATCTTGGATGGAAGTTAGGTACTCTTCAGGTGACAATTCTCTCAGCTCCATGTTTTCAGCTACCTCTTCACAAACTGCATCATCATGATCAACAATATAACATCTGTCGCATAGTGAATGCGGTTGGCTCTCCCAGTGATACCTCTGCCATACTGCCTTGTCGGTGCTAGATACCCACCAACCCCCTCTCAGCAGAGGTTTGTTAAGTGGAACTCTGACATAAGCTGTTACCATGCTATAACCTCTAGGTTTGCAGTTTTTAGGGAAAGTATCAATTAACTCCCCCAGTTCTGTACAAGCTTCCTTTACATGTACTTCATTCTGATGCTCAATAAGCATATTCATAAACTTGACTTCCCAGATTTGGTGCGTAAACTCATAGTCTGTGAAAGAAATTGAGGTAGTATATTCTTGTAGGTTCATGTGATATGTAAAGAAATTCCAAGGAGCATTTTTGAGAACCCTTTTCATATCCGTCTTGCTATTGAGCTTAAAAAGGTAAAGGTTCTTACCAACAGCTCTCACCTCTTTGTCTTTGTATCTTTTCCACAATCTGTTCATCTCGTAGTGGGGTTACAACTTACAATGCCATTGCCACTTCGGAGTCTGACCGGTTGCAATGCCCGTTCTACATCTTTTTTTTTTGTTGGATCGCTCTACCCATATAATGGCGCCAAAATGTGACGAGTCAGACTCGGTGCTCAAAACGCCAATATTGATCAACGTCAATTTAATTTGAATGTAACACCAGGGTTGAAACTAGAACATCTAGATTACAGAGTACTAGAGTACTCCAATAGAGACTAGAGTACTTGAAGCCCGCTGGAAGTGAGAACTCCAAAAAGTGCAATTGAGTCGGATTCGAACCGAGTCATGAGACTGACTGAGTACAGACAAGTAATGAAAATCTCCCTTTAAATACATGTAAAACGCAACTGAACTTGGACTTCCGAGTTCAGAGTGAGATGAATACCGACTGAACAATATCAAACTAATACTCAT
>JAJJMA010179396.1:0-16655 GCA_023529015.1 Papaver nudicaule
AGGCCGTATTTTTGGGAGGAACTTGATAATATTTGCAATTATTGGAATTTACCATGGTGTATTGGTGGAGATTTCAATACCGTGCTTAAGTGCATAGAGAAGAAAAATTGTACAAAAACAACAAATATCATGGAAGGTTTTTCTCAATTCGTAGATCAGCATGATCTAATTGACTTGCCTATGAAGGGTGCTAGATACACATGGTCTAATAACCAAGACATTCCAGTCATGTGTAGACTAGACAGATTCCTACTTTCTCCCTCTTTTGAACTTAAATTCCCTTTAGCAACTCAGAATGCAAAACCTAGGCCTACCTCTGATCATATTCCTCTCATCCTTGACCTTTCTGATCCTTCTTGGGGTCCTAGTCCTTTCAGGTTTGAAATTCTATGGTTTCAGGAGAGGGGTTTCACTGACATGATTGAGAATTGGTGGAAATCATTTTTTTTTTTTTGCAGGAAAACCTAGTGAGTGCATGTGGTACAAGCTTAAAGAATTGAAGAAGTGGAACAAGGAGACTTTTGGCAATACTACAGTCCAACTCAATAACATTCTTGCTGAGATACAAGACATAGACAATGAAGCTGAAGAAACTTTACTTTCTGATACTTTGTTGCAAAAGAAGGTGAACTTAAAGGCAAATTTTGAGAAGATTTCCATGATGAAGGAGACTGCTTGGAGGATTAAATCAAAGAACAAATGGATCAAGGAGGGTGATAGAAATACTGCTCATTTTATGAGAATTGCTTCAGCAAAAAGGAGGTATAATAGAATTAGGCAATTATATGTTGATGGAGTGCTTATTTCTGACAGATTTGTGTTGCAAGAACATATTGTTGATTTTTACAAGCATCTTTTCACTGAGGAGTCTGTTATTAGCCTAAGTTGCATGATATTGATTTTGATCAAATAAATTCACAAGAATCTGCAATTTTAGATGCTTGCTTCACTGAAGATGAGGTGTACAGGGCTATTAAGGAACTTGGGCATGATAAAGCGCCGGGTCCGGATGGGTATCCTGTTATGTTCACAAGTGTTGGAGTTTTCTGAAAGAAAAAATAATGGGTGTGGTTCAGGAATTTTGTGAGCATGGATGTATTGATACAAGACATAATGCCACATTTATCTCTCTTGTTCCGAAAAGAGATTGTACTGAGACAATTAAGGATTTGTAGGCCTATATGTCTCTTGACAAGCATGTACAAGATAATTTCCAAGGTATTAGCTTCTAGACTCAAATTAGTTATGGATAAACTGATTTCTAATGTGCAAAGTGCTTACATTGAGGGGAGGCAAATAACCGATGGTATTTTGATTGCTAATGAGCTTGTGGATTCTAGATTACAATCAGGTAAGCCAGGGGTGGTTTGTAAAATTGATCTTGAAAAGGCTTTTGATAGGGTGAGTTGGGATTACTTGGAGTTTGTTTTGAAGAAGATGGGTTTTAGTTCAACTTGGTGCAAAAGAGTTAAATTCTGCTACTCAACTGCATCATTCTCTGTTATCATAAATGGTTCTTCTTTTGGTTACTTCAAGAGTAGTAGAGGGGTAAGACAGGGTGATCCCATCTCGCCTTTGCTTTTCAATATTGTTATGGAAGGTTTCTCGAGATACTTAGACAAAGCTTCTAATCTGCATCTTTTTGGTGGCTTTTATAATGTGACTAATGGCATTGTTGTTAACCATCTCCATTATGCAGATGGTACTATATTTTTCCTAAATAATTGCAGAGAGGAGTTGCACAATCTTTTTTCATCTCTTAAATGTTTTGAGTTCATTTCAGGATTGAAAGTCAATACATCTAAGACAAGATTGATACCTATAGGAAACTGTCTATGTTTGACAGAATGGGCTGCGGAATTTGGCTGCGTTACTGATAAATTGCCTTTCATGTACCTTGGTATGCCTCTAGGGGCAAAAGCTGATGCCAAGTCTATTTGGAACCCTGTATTGCTGAAATTTTATTCTAAGCTCTCATTATGGAGTAAGTTGTGTGTCACTAAAGGTGGTAAACTTTCAATGCTTAAAAGCATCTTATCTTCTTTACCTATGTATTACTTCTCTATCTTTAAGGCACCAATTTCTATCATCAATCAATTGGAAGAGAAGATGAGGAAATTCTTATGGGAACATAAAGAGGGTTCTAACACTTCACACTTAGTAAGATGGGAAATTGTTTGTTCTTCAAAAGAAATACGGAGCAGTCACATCTCATTGGTATCCGGGTAATGTTGCTTCTTCTTCGGTCGGTATTTCATGCTGGAAAAACATTGCTGGTACAAACAATCTCATTGTGGGGAATTCTGCAATTAATATTCACTCTGGTGAGCTAGTCTCTTTTTGGTCTGATGCTTGTTCAGGTAACAACTCTCTCAAAATGGCTTTTCCTGCCCTATTCAGACTCGCAAAAGATAGATGTGCTACATTGGCAGACCATATATCCGTTTCTGGCAGTTGGAAATTCGACTTCAAAAGAAGATTGGTTGATGACGAAGCAAACCAGTTTGCTACTCTTATGCTTCGAATAGGAGACTCACCGCCAACATTGAATTCATGTTCAGATATTAGGCGATGGGCTTTGGGTAACACAGGAAGTTTTTCAGTTAAGTCTTTATATGCACACATGATTGCAGATTCAGGTTTGGACAACTTTCCACACAATTTTATATGGATTAATACTGTACCTCCCAAAGTTACATTTCTGCTTTGGTGCGCGACTCATGGAAAGCTAAACACCTGCGATATGCTAAGAAGGAAAAGCGTAATTCGTGATGACTGCTGCGCCTTGTGTGGTGAGGATCATGAGACTGCAAGTCACATTCTAATGCATTGCAAGGTAGCTAAAAAGGTTTGGTCATTACTGACGCCTTCAATTTTAATTGGCAATACCCTGTAACTTTTTTAGAATTGGCAAAAGCCTGGAATACTCTCAACAACTACTCCTCATGTTCGGTTTGGAAGCTCATTCCTCATGCAGTTGTTTGGGTTGTTTGGAATGAGAGAAACTCCCGCATTTTTGATAGAAAACACTCTTTTAAAACCGATATCGATTTGGGAATTGAAGCAAGGTCATTGGTGTTTGCTTGGACTAAAGCTTTCGGAGATTCTCTCTGTAAGATGATAGGGTTGTCATGGTGATTGATTGGAGTATGTTGTATACTGATTTCATTTCTGTGAGGTGATTCTGCAGACAGCAGGGCAAGGTTGGTTGCTGGGTCTTTTCAAGGTTACACAGGCCATGTAGATGGAAAACCAGCTGATGCTCGTTTTGATCACCCCAAGGGTGTTGCTATGGATGATAAAGGAAATGTGTATGTTGCAGACACCTCAAATCTAGCTATTAGAAAGATAGGAGAATCTGGTAAGAAACTAAATTTAATATGTTCACTTGGGTATTAGGTTTGGATCTTTGTAATCGATACATAAAAATGTTCGCAGGTGTGACCACAATTGCGGGAGGGAAATCTAACACAGCAGGGTTTAGGGATGGACCCAGTGATCATGCAAAATTTTCGAGTGATTTTGATGTCGTCTATGTTGCACGTACTTGTTCTTTGTTAGTGGTTGATAGAGGAAATGCTGCACTTAGACAAATTTCTCTTAACCAAGAGGATTGTGATGCACAGGATAGCTCAATTTCTTCTACAGGTGCTATTCCCTCTCTTTCTATTACTTGCTTACTTAATCTCCCAGAGAAGCACTCTGCAAGCTCTTGATGTGCTATCTGTGCGGGTATTTCTAGCAGTAAGATTTATCTATCGAATATTATGCCATCAAACTATCAAAGGTTGCAGTGTTGCTAGAAATATCCTCTTATTCCCTTAGATCCTGGCTTGCTGATTGTTTTTCCGTCTTTGGGTCTGATTTTCTAATAATGGTCAGCTTGTGTGCAAATCCTTGTATTCGGGTCAGCAATGAAGATATTTTTTTTTTTATCTTAACCAAATCATGGAGAGCCGGATCTCGTGGTAGACTGCACAAAACCTATATTCCATTCAAGCCTATGCAGCTATGTTGTCCTGCATATACTGTTAAACCACACATTCAGTTTTAGCTTAGTACCTTACAGCAATACCATTTTCCTGTTTGTCTCATTGTTTGGAAGCCTTCTACTTGGTCAAAACCACATCTAACTGCCATTGTCCTAGGCTCTTATCCCTTGACAACTTAAGTAGCAGTATATTGTCATAATCTTGAATTTTATGATATGATAATACTGGAGCAAGTTACATCAGACAAGTGTAGTACGTTAGCTGTAGTTGTTTATCTCTTGCTTCTTTGTTGACATTTGACATCAGAGAAGCTGTAGTTGTTTATGTTTTTGTAGTTGTTTAGTTCTGTACTCTTGCTGTTTGGAAAGTCATCCATGTAATCCATATATTCTTCTTCAAGCAATTTTTGAGTTATTCTAATTTTTGTTGTCTTATGTTTTTGCAGGTGGTCTGTTTCTGGTGTGTTATGGGATGTGGTGATGGATTGGCGAAGAATCAGCCAAGATCACATACCCATGCAGGAATCATGCCGATCCATATGTCTCCTAGTTCATTACAGCAAGATTGATTGCGGGTTATGGACTGCAGGCATATAGATTTGCATGGATCTTTCATAAGTATGTGGATTGGTTGTGGCGATGATTTATGTTATTTTCTTAAGGTCGCAATCGAGTCAAGCTGTTGGCGTAACATGATTTCCAGGTACCCGAACTTTTGTTATTCACTTGAGGTCTAAAACTTAGTTGTTAT
Source organism: Papaver nudicaule (assembly GCA_023529015.1). NCBI lineage: Eukaryota > Viridiplantae > Streptophyta > Magnoliopsida > Ranunculales > Papaveraceae > Papaver > Papaver nudicaule. The sequence goes on from JAJJMA010179396.1 coordinate 4,743, forward strand.
TTAGGATGTGAAACATAACTGTATATCTGAAGGTCTGAATATTATGACTGAAGAATGAATGAATGAATGAGTTAAATGAATTCAGGGGAACCGGTGTTCTGGGTGAATTCCCTTTGAAAATTGCAGGTTAAACAGAGCTTGTGACTTAAAAAACAAGCCAGGTCATGCCCAATTTTTTGCCGGAAAATGACCGGAATTTTGCCGGAAAATGGCCAGAATTTTAGCCGGCTTGATATGAAACTGAACGGAATTGAACGGATTCCGGCAGAAATTCTCAGGCCAGGAATAATGTTGACCAGGGCAAGACCATTTTTGACCGGGTCAAGACTTGGAGTCAAGGTCAAGGTCTAGGTCAAGTCAACCTTTTTTTTTATCCTATGACCAAGAATAGCAACACAGTTTCCCTGTTTCAAAAAAAAAATTTGAAACAGCTTGACTGTGTTGCGAAACGAGTTGACCCCTGTTTCAACCCAAAATTTGAAACAGGGAGTGAGCTGTTTCAAATTTTTGCATTGCCCTTGTTTGCAACAGCGGTCGGCTGTTGCAACCCCGATTTGAAACAGGTTGACTCTGTTTCAAAACGCTAAATTTGGTGTAGTGCTCTCAGTCACAACGGAGCATGTAGCCATATCATACTCTTCTTGTCTATTAATGCCCGCTTCGTATAAACCAGATTGTTGTACGATCATTTGGATAGGTTCAATTTCATCCTCTAGATTCCAGACAGCGCCGCTCTGATTTCTTAAAAGACGAACATCATCTTTGTGATCCTACAAACATCATCAGTTTAAGTAATCCAATACGACGTAATTATCGAGAAGAAGACAAAAAAAACATATACAAGTTTAGACAAATACTTTCATTCGATAGATCACGGAGGCCCAAGACTCCTTGTAGCCAATTAGTACTTGTCCTCCATCTCGAGGAAGACCGATGTCGTATTCGTTATCTGGAACAAAGAACTTATCGTCCGAAGGAACATGTGTACCTCGCACTCTTCCCTTTTCATCCTCTTCTTCAACACCTTCCACTTCTTCTGGTTCAACATGAGTAGGAACTTTTCTGCTTGTCAAATGTTTTGTGCGAACCTGCTTCTTTCCTTTTCTCTGCGCTCGTTCATTTTCGTAAACAGGTTCCTCCATGATTTCCTCCTCTCTACCACCTCTTCTTGGCATGTCTGTTGGTTCATGGATGACAGCCCCCCAGACGGAAGAATATATGCCCTTAACAACTCGTCGTCCCCAACCGGTACTTTAGTCTTATTCCTTTCCGAAGCGGTAATTTTTTTTGTGCCGACTCGGGGATTCAGTGGTCCTACATTACTAGTAGTAACCTCCCCTCTCCTCCTGTGGTACCATAAAACCGATGATTATCAAACAAACAATGAAATTTAGAACCAAACCAAGAACTAAGTATGTGACACAGAGTAAGTTTCGGCTCACACGATATTTTTTTGTTCTGAGCCGAGACCATAAAAATCAAATGCAACCTAACTAAGGGTCTCGGCCCAGACAAATTCAAAATTTTCTTAGCCGAGACCATAAAAATCAAATGCCACCTAACCAATATGTTTCGGCCCACACATAAAAAAAAATTTCGGGCCGAGACACCCAGGCCCACGTGGCTCCTAAACTAAGGGTCTCGGCTCAGGAAAATTCAAAATTTTCTGAGCCGAGATGTTCTTCAGTTGCAGAGAAGAACATCAGTCTCGGCTCGGAAAAATTTGAATTTTCCTGGCCGAGACTGTCTCGGCTCTAGATCTAAACTACATTGTGAGCCGAGACTGGGTCTGTGTCCGAAAAACGAAGACGAAATCATTGATTCTAAGCATTTCTATCAATCAAACTCAATTAAATCATCAGGGGTTTGTGTAACATACCCTCTCATACGCATAGCAGGGTATGATTCTGGTGTTTCTTCTCCTTCTGCTTCGATTTGTGGTTGTTGTTCGACAAGATTTGATGAAGAACTCGCATTCGGATTGCTTGGTAGGTTGGTGAATTTGATTTGTGGTTTTTTCGGAGGAGCATTTTTTGGAGGCATTTTATCGACTTTGAAAGTTTTCGTTAATCGTCGATGAATTCGTCGATTAATCGAAGAAAAAAAACGAACGATGAAGGTTTCGGCTTGTTTTTTGTTTGAGAGAAGAAGAAGAAGAAGTAGTAGGGGTGGTTTTGTTTAAATGTAGTGGTTTTGAAATTAAAAATAGGTCTAGTGAAGGACAAATTGGTAATCTCACATTTTTAGAGGGCAACCTAGACTTTTCTCGCTATTTTGTCTCTTGCTGGGATGCAAATGAAGAACTCGGTAGGTCCAAAATGACGGTTCTTTAGTTACTGCCCTCCTATTGGCAGATTACCAAAATACCACATCGTGTAAAGACTAAATTAACCTCCAAAAAACTGATTTTACTAAATTGCAATTCGCAGAAGGTAACTTACTTTATGTCGTTCCCAATACAAAAGATGGAACATCCGTGGATATTTAATTCTTTTTTGTTTCGAGGAAATTGCTGGGTTGAACTTCATTTGTTTTCTACGGTGGTTGGGAAGAATTCCGAAGATAAAGTACTGGGCACAATTGGATGTGCAGTTGGATCTTTGCCTCTGTTTCTCATCGGGTCCAGTCAAAGAGGAAGACAGAAAGAAGGCAACCTCTCTTTATCATCGGGTCCTTGGAAGAAAAATACGAAACAAGAGGTGCTCGGGTTGGCCCTACAAACAGTGTGTAGGTTCTCAAGAATCGAATACAAAAAGAAAGTAGATAGCAATCATCAATTATATGAAGACTTGCCAGAATATAAGTGGACATTGTTTATCTGCTAGGCAGTGCTAGGCTCCAAACTGTTGTACGAGTCTACCTGACCCACCTAGGACCAAAGACACTATTTTCCTTTGACGTCTGATCAGCGTTTGGTGCAACTTGGTTGTTGGGACACTTGAAAAGTCTATTAAACACTCAATTGGATCACTTGATTCACTGGTTTGGACCGTTCGGTTTATCCTGTGCAAGGGTCTTCAATGGTAAAACAAGTTCTGTAGCGGCTGTTTTTGCAAAGGCAAAGTATCATCTTTACGTTTGGGCTCTTGTGATCAAAGATTTTGCAAACATAGAATCCAATGAAGCTATGGTCAATTGGCCAACTTTGTACTTTACTTGATTGTTTTTTTTTTCTCACACCTAAAACTATTACACAAAATTGGTCCAAAGGACCAATTTTGTTTATTTCTTGATCTAAAAGACTGCAAAAACTCAAATTTGTTCTACAACCCAAGAAATTAAAATCAATTGTTGCATTATCTTTGATGTCCAATTGACCCAAAATCTAGTCAGCGAATGTAGTTTAAAGTTACAATTATACCCATAAATATTACATACAGTCATGTCTTCCTTCCATGTTCACGGAATTAAAATTCTTTATCTTACTTTGCAACTATCCTCTTTTCAGAGTCCAACTGTCCTTGGGCGCCAGCCATTTGTGATTTGCTTTTCTTGTATCAGGTGAACTGGGTGGCAGCCTTTAGCTTACGACGAGGATCAACAACCATTGCATATATCTCTCCGGGTGTGTAGTTGACTTTCCCCAGACTAATCTGCTCACTGAGCGCATCCAATTCTGTCTGCATACGAATTGGAAAAACTGATTGAGATTTTTATGCACCACAAACATGTTTTGGGAATAAAAATATCGTATTCCGACAACACAAAAGCATGCAGACATATACGATATGAATCAGCAACGGATTAATGAATCCAGCACAAGAAAAACTACACAAAATCATCATGAAACACACTACAGCAAAGGAAACAACTAATAGGATTATGTGACCATTACTAGTTATTAAGATACAAGTTTAATCATGAATTAGTAGCATGAAGTCAGACATTTAAAATGACATACAAAATTTGGTGCTGCTAATTTACTAGTAGGTTACTGCCACAAGAACTGCACCAAATCTTCTCTGGCTGCCATGAAAAACACGGGGGATGTTACAGTTACATGTAAAAAGTGTTTCTGTGCCAAAGCTTATGCACTAAATGAGAGCAATAAGAAGCAAGCTGTCAGTAAAATGTGATGGCAAGGTCAAGAGGTGGCAGTGGCTTCACGTGAAGTTGTCCAGAAAAATACTATCCATCAACCATTATCATAAATAGTGATAAGTAGGAATTCACTTACTCTGAGGAAGGATAAAACCTCCAAGTAGAAAGATGAGAAGAAGAGAAAGGGATCCTCCAGTATTAGCAATCATCATACTCCTTGACACTGCAGCGGTGACTTTGAAAAGTCCATTAGCCATTTGTTGGATCAAAAATACGAGCAAGAATTGCTTGAAAAACCTGCAAAGAGTTAAGGAATTAGCAACAGAAAACAGAAATAACAAAATTCAACTTCGAATCAAATATGACTGTGTTGTCAGACCGGAAAATGAACTTTTAGAATGTGGTTCATGTTATGTACCTGCTAGCTTCAGGTGCGAACCCAATGGTGAAATAGGTCATGATCATCCAAACTAGAGACTCAAATACTGAGATTGGGATTTTCAATAGAAAGTCGGGGAGCGTGTAAGTCCATGTTGGATAGAAAAATAGATCTCTATGCTTATAAAACACTGGAAGTCTGCCAGTGACTAGTGAGAGCTCAGCAAATCCGTTAAACATATTAGTGATCATGCCAAAGATAAGAGCACCGACCTCTTCGTTCCTTGTTTTCATTCTAGTCCTTGAGAACACGGTCGACATAATGACGCCCACAATGATGATCTGAACTGTCTTAAAAACATACACGAATGATTTTTTCTGTAGAAGAAGCCATTCTCTAGCAAAATTTTCTGTGAGGAGTTCTTTAGTAGGGACTGAGTATTTGTTGAAGACTAGAGCTGCTCTGTGACTGACACTCCTGTCATAAGGCTGAAACTCCAATGGTAAAGAAATTGGTCATTTGTAGTCCTAAACCGCCACCAAATGGTATTCATGAATCACTAGCATCTGTTGGAAATGTCGGAACTCAAATGGTGAAGAAATTGCTTGCGGCTGGTCCAAAAGGTAACACAACCATGTTGGTCCAAAAGGTAACACAACCGTTTTTAAGTCGGGTTCTACCGTCTCAGATTGGAATGCTATATGTTTGACCTCAGCCAAAATCTGTAACACAACCATGCATAAGACTCACAGATACAAACTAATTAGATAGAATTAGCATTCCTAAATTTCACAACAAATTGATGATGACATTACTTGTACCGGAGAACAACTGGTGACAACACTACTTGTACCGGGGGACAACCTGTACAACACTACTTGAGCACCCCATTATCCTTTTCTTCTAGCTATGTATGTTTAAGGTTTTCTATTTGACACACCACTTGTACCAGGGTATAACTGGCGACAACACCACTTGTACCAGGGTATAACCGGCGACAACGCCACTTGTACCGGGGTATAACCGGCGACAACACCACTTGTACAAGGTTTGCTTGCACTTCCTATAAAGAAATTCAAATTTCGCCAGTTTATACCATTTGTACCTAGGTTATAACTACACATTCATAATCAAGCCAAAAAGTCAACCACTTATACTGGGGTACAAACAACAAAAAAATACACAAAATACACCTTTAAACATTCATAATCAAATATAGACACAATTAAGAATTTGTACCTAGGTTTTACTCACACACAATTAATCAAACAGTTGATAAACATCACGAATCAAAACCTAAAACAGTTGATAAACATCACAAAACAAAACCTAAAAATTAAACAAGTTAAAACCTAATCAAATAACCCAATCGAATTTGTATTTACTAGCACAAAAACAAATTCAAATCAAAACGAAATTAAACAAAATTCAAAATTAGGGTTAGGGTTACTGGTTTCAGGGTTCATTGCGTGTTACCTGCATGTGTGGTAGATGGTGATCGTGGTTAAGCTGATGCTATTTGTTTGGTTTTGCTGCTGGTGGTGGTGGTTTCGCTGTTGTTTTGCGGTGGTTTTGCTGTTGTTGGTGGTGGTTCTACTGATGCTGGGTTTTGTGGTGGTGGTGGAGTAGGTATAGTTGTTGATTGAGTTTTTGTTGGTGGAGTTGCCGTTGTTTCTGCTGGTGGAGATGGGATGTAGAAGTTGGGAAGAAGATAACTGAGACGAAGAGATTTCGATATGGTCGAGATTTTAGTTGTTAGTTTCTAAAACTAATAGGGGTAATAACGTCTAAAAAATATGACGTGAAGTATGACGTGTTGGATTGTCTTAAAAAACAAATTTGAGTTTTAGCGGTACCGTAGGACCTTGCGGCCAGGTCCATATAATCAAATTTCTCAAAACTATTATAGGTGTTTTTTTTTTTTGTAATTTGGGTGGTATATGCATTTTTGTACCCCTTGTTTTTTGTAATTTGGGTGGTACATGCATTTTCATACGGCCGGCCACTATTGACTCACTATACAAGACATGGCTCATTTTGAGACATACACACATCCAAAATACAAGTGGACAATGTGTATCTGCCAATTACCTTAGGACTTAGGGACATGACAGTGCTGGTAGGCTCCAAACCATGTTGTACGAGTCTGCCTGACCCACTTAGGAACAAAGACACTACTTTCCTTTGACGTCTGATCTGGGTTGCACGGACTAGGACGCGGAGACGCGGACACGGATGCGGACACAAGCGAGGTCTAAAAAATGTAGGACACGGACACGTTTATATATTTAGTAAATATAAATTTTAAATATATTAATATATGAAATTAATGCTAGGTGGAAAATATTGAAAATAACAAAGTATGTGTATATACAACTTACTTAAAGGCTGCATTGTTTAATACTAGTTAAGTTCCCTAGCTAAGACTATGAAGTTATTATGAGTTTGAATCTGAGGAAGATCAATATTTTTTGTACTGAATTATCACTTGAAATGAGAGAGTTGAGGGAGTTGACCGAGTTGACCGTGTCATACGCACATCGTGGGTGCGTCTGTGTCCAACACGAGTCTGACGCGGACTCATGTCCAAAATTAGCGCAGCTGTGCAACCCAGCGTCTGATTAGCGTTGGATTTTGGTGCAACTTGGGTGTTGGGGACAGTTGAAAAGTATCTCATTCTATTATTGAGTCCTTCCATAAGTGCCCATCACATAGCAGTAATTCTATACTGACCGCCGTGGATCTCCCACAAAATCCCGTGGATGCATCCAACGGCCCGTGAGTTTAGATTTCGGCTGAGCGGGTCCCACCAGCAGGTCCACCCGCCGAGATGTTTCACACGGGATTTTGTGGGAGATCCACTCGGCGGTACATATAGAATTAGCGTCTCATAGTTGAAAAGTCTTGGACTCCTCCATTTTCTTGTTATATTGTCTAGACTCTGGAGATGGAGAAAATAAATAAATAAAATTGTGGAGAAGCAATCTGGTGAACAGGCTAAAAACTCAATTGGATCATTTGGGATACTGGTTTGGATCGTTCGGTTCACCTTTTCAATTGGTGTACCAGTGGGACTAAGCGTTTCAGCGTAAGAAAAATAATTTCTTACAATTTTCAATTGGTTTTACCGGTGTGTCCATGGTTAATATTAGCTACTCACTAATAAATTTATGTAGGGTATGTGTTTTTAACCAAAATTTAATCACCCGATTCAGGAATACAAGTAGGATTCCTATCTGTTTCGCTCTAGGTGTGACTTGTGTGGACGTTAATTGTTAGCTTGGCAGCAGCCTTACCTTATCTTAAATATCTTATAAATAGATGCTACTGAAGGATCAAATTATAGCATACACACAATTTTTATCTTCTCCTTATCTCTTCCCTTTGTTCTATTGGCAACAAAAAGAAAAAAAGAAAAAGCTCATCCTTATTCTTCTTCATTTTTAAATTCTTCTGTTCATTTCGTTAAAAAAAAAAATTCAAGCCAAGAAAATGGTAGATGCTGTGGTTTCCTTTGCTGTGAATAAATTGGGAGATGCACTTATTGGTGAAGCAGATTTCTTATTTGGTATTGTTGAGACTATTAGTCCCACATTGTATGGGCAATCTAAGATCCTGCAGTTAATAATCTTATGGGCCACTCCACTCATTGCCAATTGGTTTTGAGTTGGATGCCCACAATTTAATATGGTATCAGAGCAGGCTATTTGTGACGACTCTAAAATGACCGCACTTTTATTCCGCGTCACCCGATTATATGTCCACGTGTTAGACCCAACGAGGCTACACGTGAGGGGGCGTGTTGAGATTATTAGTCCCACATTGTATGGGCACTCTAACATTCTGCAGTCAATAATCCTATGGGTCACTCCACTCATTGCCAATTGGTTTTGAGTTGGATGCCCATAATTTAATATGGTATCAGAGCCAATTGGCATCCAACTCAAAACCAATTGGCAATGAGTGGAGTGGCCCATAAGATTATTAACTGCAGGATCTTAGATTGCCCATACAATGTGGGACTAATAGTCTCAACACGCCCCCTCACGTGTAGCCTCGTTGGGTCTAACACGTGGACATATAATCGGGTGACGCGGAGTAGAGGTGCGGTCATTTTAGACTCGACACAAATAACCTGCTCTGATACCATATTAAACTGTGGGCATCCAACTCAAAAGCAATTGGCAATGAGTGGAGTGACCCATAGGATTATTGACTGCAGAATGTTAGAGTGCCCATACAATGTGGGACTAATAATCTCAACAGGTATTCGTAGTCAAGTCCAGAAGTTACATGATGAACTGAAAAGGATGCAGTGTTTCTTACAAGATGCAGATGCAAAGGAACAACAAGGAGATAGTCGTGTTCGCAATTGGGTTGAGGATATTAGAAACCTCGCTCACGATGCCGAAGATGTCATCGACACCTTCATACTTAAAGTTCATTCCACCCGCAAAACTAAATTTCTTACAAAGATTGTCTCGAGGCACAAAGTTGGCAAAGAGATCCAAGCCATCCAAGATAGACTCAAAGCTATATCTGCAAGTAGAATCACATATGGTATTAAGGACTTGCACGGCAACGAAGCTTCAAGTTCTGAAACTAGTCAAAGGATGATTCAACATCCGCTGAGAAATCGATATCCTCATGAAGAGGATTTTCATGTTATTGGCTTCGAGGAGCACACAAAGATACTACTGGCTGAGTTGATGAAAGATGGCGAAGAACGGCGTCGTTGCATCATATCTATTGTCGGAGTTGGAGGCCTAGGCAAAACCACTTTGGCTAAGAAAATATACAGGCATGATACCGTTAAGAGCCGTTTTGATTGTTGTGGTTGGAGTTCTATATCTCAGCAACTGAACGTAAAAGATGTTTTGGGAGAAATTATGAAGTGCATGTCTCTAAAAGAGGGCGACTCGCAGATGAACGAGGACGATCTAATGGCAAAGCTTTACAACTACCTCCAAGACAAGCGATACTTGGTAGTCTTAGATGATGTGTGGAAAATCAATCACTGGAGTACTTTAAGTCATGCCTTTCCAATTGGAAGGAGTGGAAGCAAAATACTATTAACAACTCGGAACAAAGATGTGGCTTTACACGCAGATCCATACAGCCTTCATTTTGAACCTCGTTATTTAAATGATGAGGAGAGCTGGGAATTGCTCTGTAAGAAGGCATTTCCAATGACAGATGCTAATTGCAACCCAGCACCAGAAGGTCTTGAAAAGTTGGGAAGAGACATGGCTCGTAAATGTGGTGGTTTGCCATTGGCGGTATGCGTTCTTGGAGGGTTATTAGCAACAAAGAGGTCAGAGATCAAGCAATGGGAAATTGTTCATAAAAATGTTGTTTCGTACATTAACAGAGGCGAATACGGCGGTGTGAATGCTATATTAGCATTAAGCTACCATGATTTGCCAACTTACTTGAAGCCATGCTTTCTCTATCTAGGTGTTTTCCCAGAAGACTATGAAACTCCAAGAAAAAAATTGATCCAGTTGTGGATCGCCGAGGGTTTCATATCGGATAAAGAAGAAAATACATCAACAATGGAGGATATAGGGAAGCACAAATATTTAGCAGAGTTAAATCAAAGGTGTATGATTCAATTCGACAAGGGATACTATGGTGGTCGTAGAAATATATGTCGAGTACATGATCTTATGCGAGACCTTTGTTTGTCGAAAGCTAAGGAGATCAACTTCCTAAATACTTATGATATGCAACATCGAACTGGTGATATAGAAGCATCACATCCTCGGACTACTGATGCGTGCAAGAAAGTTCGGAGGTATGCTACCCATCTCATACATGCCGACCCATCAAAGAGGTATAACATCAATTTCGATATACCAAATTGCGCACTTCGTACTTTTATATTCTTCAGCCCAAAGGGTTTTCCTTTAGCACCAATTAGGTACCAAAACATCAAACTGCTTAGAGTCTTAGATCTTGCAAATTTAGGAAAGTACAGTTCAGGAAGTATAACAAAGGAAGTTTCAAGATTAATTCATTTAAAGTATTTGGATTTGGGGAATCTTTCTGGGATATCAATTTCATCATCCATAGGAAATTTGCGAAATTTACAAACGTTAAGGTTAATTAAAGGAAACGTCCTGATCAAAAAAAAAATTGACTATGAAGGAATCTTACCTGAAACTGCATCAAAGTTGGTACAACTAAGACACCTGGAACTGAATTATGGGTCCGCGGATCGGAAATTTCGAGTCGAGAATCTTATAAACCTCCATACTCTTGTTGGTATAGAAAGTGGCGAATGGATAAGAAAAGGTTGTTTTGAGAAGCTTTCAAATCTTCGAAGGCTGTTGGTGAGGTCAGCCAGCCCGTTGCAAATTGAAATAATTTTAGATGGATTAGTTGGTAAGCGAAGTTCACCATCATCCTCGTCATCATCATCATCAAGGTCTGATGATCAGCACCAAAATCCCATTAGATCTTTGTTCCTCTCATCTTCTATTGGAGGATCAATTCCCAACTCAATATTTGATTCACTTTCTTGTTGTCATGATCTTCGCTTCTTGGATTTGCAAGGTAGACTAGATATTGCCAACCTCCAAAAATACCCACCAAACCTCACCAAGTTACACTTATCAGAAAGTGTTTTTACAGAAGATCCAATGGCAACTCTTCAACATCTCCCAAAACTACGTATTTTAGAATTGAAATGGTGTAAATACGAAGGAGAGGAAATGGTATGTTCTTCAAAAGGATTCCCTCAACTCCAATTTTTAAACATCAATGATTCAGAAGTTGGAATGGCCCATCTTAAGGAGTGGAGAGTAGACCAAGGTGGAATGCCCCGTCTTAAGGAATTATTCTTGTGGTCCCTGAGCATGCTTCCGGAAGGGCTACAGTTCGTCACCACACTAGAAAAATTGGAGATGTTTGAGATGCCATGGATGAAAGAAAGGGTTGCAGAGGGAGTAGGAGAGGACTGGTACAAAGTTCAACATATACCCACCATCACCATTAAAGAGGGATTTTAGAAAATTCATAGGGTTCTATTTTTCTTAATATGTTTAATCAAGTACGAGTACTTTTTATTGGCCGACTGTAAGGAGGCCTCTATAGGATGGTTAAATGCTTTTGTCCGTCCTCTTTTTTTTTCACAAGAAATTGAAAACATTTTTTTTTTTTATGATTTCATCAAAATTTGACGGATTTTGATGAAATTTTCTCAATTTTTCAACACAATTCGAAGTTTACAGTTATGAATGTCATTAATTTCGTTTCACTGAATCAAATCGAACACACAAAACGGATAATTTGATCAAAATCAAAAATTATGGGTGATCAATTTTTTTTTCATGGATTTATCAAATAGATTAAATCACGATCAATTTACAAATGAAAATGAAATTGATAACTAGATTACCGCTTGCACGGTGGGGGGGACGACCGAAGAAAAAAAAAACACACCTAAACATCGACAAATGAAACCTGGTACCTAAAAAATCACAGAATAC
>JAJJMA010179410.1:4820-20485 GCA_023529015.1 Papaver nudicaule
GAAAACGTTGTTGTCTGTTCTCTTTCACAACGTTTAGTGAATGTTGTCAATTGAAATTTAGTTTTTTTCCACGGATTAAAAAGGTAGCTAGTAAAAAAATTGATTTGTAATGTAATTCGCATAGAAAATTACATAGTTTTCCGACAAAGGCTTCATCCACGCTGAAAAGATGTGAGGCTTAATTCAGTTGTGATTACGAATAATAGTTTGTACATGTGTCTAGACAACAACTATCGAATGAGATATTATTCCTTCAGAAGAGAAGGGTAACAGATTAAGTTCTTTATACGTAGTGAAAACGAGTCGAAATCTCAAAATTAAGTTGTTGAACGCACTAGAGTATGCCAACATCTATCCATACAACAAACTCTAAACAATCACTTCATCACACTTTGACTATAAGATGGTTATTTACCCAAAAACATATATTCAATTAAAGTTTGAGTATTTTGCAAGCATGATTTGACATTCTAATCGAATTCAAATTCCTCGTGAACTACTATCAAGGTTTACCTTACAACATCTTCGGCGAGTGCGTCGATGTACTCACGAGGATTTTTCAAGAGTTATAAGATTGGTTCTTTACCTAAAATCAAATTCAATAAGTTTGAGGCATATTTTGTAAACAAAGTTTGATGTTCTAACCGATTGAATTCAGATTCCTCGATGAACTACTTTGGCGAGCGCGTCAAAGATCTCACGAGGATTTTTCGAGACTTTAAGATTGGTTCTTTACCCAAAAACATATTCAATAAGTTTGAGTCTTATTTTGTAAGAACAATTTGCTGAAATTACACCTTATAATTTTCCCAAATTCATTTGAAACCATACCGCGATTTATTTATTTTTAGAAAATAAAAAGAATATATTGAAAGGGAAAACTTATTTATAGACCAGCCCTTGAAACAAAAACAAAAGTGAAATCTACTTTGAAAAAAAAATCGGTTTGCTATGGGTGATTGAGCAAAGATTTTACAAGCCTAATTGGGCCGACCGAGCGAAGCGAGGGAGGACCCTATATATGGTGATTTTGTGTAAATTGAATAGTGACTTTTTTTTCAATTTTGCACAAAAAGATTGGGATTTCATGTCTTAAACTTTGTGAATACTCGAAAATACCCTCAAAAAGGACTAAGGCGTAATTGTTTTATTTCTTTTTCTTTACACAGTTTCGTAGATAAAACAAAATATGAAGGGCAATCGCGTAATTGTTCCGTTAGTAAAAAAGGACACGGAGGTTGGAAATAGGAAAATTGTTGAGGGCAGTTTTGTCCAAACAGCGCAAAAATCGACTCCGCGGTCCCGGGATCGAATCCCGCCCCTCCAAATCCCTCAAACGTTTTCCATCGTTTTCTTCTTCTTCTCTTTTTCTTTTTGTTCTTCTACAGAAAAACAAGTTTCATTCTTCGACATGAGTTAGGGAACCTGAGTGACGAAATTGAAGAAGAAATCAGCAGACTTGCGAAGAACAAACGCTAGAAAAGATTCAAGTGTTGTTCAATTCGTCGACATGAGTTAGGGAGAGATTCACACGCATTTCAGTAAAAAACTAGGGTTTGGGTCTTTTATTTTAGCACCACCAGTACCAGATTCATCTCCATCAGTTCAATTTCAGTTGATTCCTCTTTCAATTTCAGTGGTGTTGAACTTAATTGTTCACCGAACTTGGAAATTGAAGAAGAAATCAACACAATTTCGATAGTTACAGATCGAGATTCATCGACAAATTTAAGTCGTTAAAGCTTATTCAACACAAAAAGAACTAAAACAGCGTCAACAATGATTGTTCTGGTAGATAAAATGAAACTCGACAAAGAAAAATCGATGAGATCCGTCAACAACCACTAAAGATGTTGATTTTGAGTGTGTTGGTTTCGATTATCAAGGAATTTTCGATAGTTGAATGAAAAATAGTTTGGGTTTCAATTTCTTTCAACCCTAACCCAAACTATTTTTGCTCAATCCTTCGAAATCCCTGTGAGACATCTTCAAACAAATCCATGTATAGTTTTTTTTTACAAGTTTGATGATTTTGCTGACAATGCTGAGTTGCGAAAGCCATTGGAGAATCTCTGTTAACAATTGGTGAGTCTAATTTTTATTTTTATTTTGAATAAAAATTAGGGCTTGTTAACTGCAGACCGGACTTTTGATTGATTTCTCAAATCATGAAGGTACTTGGATTTATTTATCAAACCGTAAAGGTTGGTAGGTGAATTGTGTAAAATTAGGCCTCATCTGGTACTTGGATTGATTTCTCAAATCATAAAGGTTGGTAGGTGAATTAGGCCTTCAGATACTGAATTTGATATTTCTACAGTAGGATAATGCTTGTCTAGATGTTTTAGAATAACATTGATCATATTTCAATTTCCTTCAATTTTTATATCATGCAGAATTTCTGTATACATTTTGGTTATTCAATTGTTTGTATGAATTGTGTTGTAGTTTATATCATTGAGGGCGAAATCAGGGAAAGTTACATTGGGAGATTTGCCAACTGTTATGGCAAGATTAAAGGCTTTCAATGAAACATATACAGAGGAAGAGATTAAAGTGATATTGGGAGAGTTGAACACTGATATGCAGTAGAGATTGATTTTGAATCCTTTCTTCGAGTGAGTCTTACATCTCTTCTATACTTGTTCATCTTGGTTGTGTAGTTCTTCGTATGCAAGTCATTTTCGACTTAGTTAGAGATTTAGTGATTGAAAGGGAGACAATTATAATATTTGGTTGTTTAAGCTTAGCATTGTTCCTAGGTTCAAATGTTGTTATGGCTTAGGTCATGTAATGCAGTATAAATATTAATTGCCAACATAGACGATTATATCCCGAATCATGAAATGGTTTATTGGTAAAATGAGATTCCGTGATAACTGCTTACTCTTTGTGTAGTGTGCTAATTGGGTGACATACATGAAACCGTAGAGGGTAAAGAAAGGTAAATTTTGACCTCTTGGGGTTTGAGAGATGGGACTGATCATGTTGCTTTAACCATATCAAATGGGCAGGCATATTTAGTTTTGAGAGCACAAGCTATCCAAAGATGGAGACTAAAAAATGGCAGCGACGTTTCTTAATGCCGCAACAACAACTCTTCGCCACACCATTAGTGAAACAGATAAATCTCCTTATGTTGTTCACATCAACAGCTATCTTGCGGATGACAAGTTCCTAAAGAAATATTTACCTCTGGATCCTGGAACAGATAGTCTGTCTAACCCTATCAAAGATGGAGTTCTTATCTGTTATGTGTTTATCGTTTTAATGTGAATTTGCTCAATCTGAAGTCTGGATATAGGAAAGAATATATTTCGTGTTTGCTTGATGCGTCTTAACGGAATTTTGCAGTAATTAGCTGATTAATGTTGCCGTTCCCGGAACAATAGATGAACGCGCTATTAACACCAAAACGGTTCTTAACCCATGGGAGAGAAATGAAAACCACACGCTTTGCTTAAACTCCGCAAAGGCGCAAAGGCTATTGGATGTACAGTGGTTAATAGTGGAGCTCACGATTTGGTAGAAGGAAGGGTGAGCGGGAATTCTGTTCTTCTAAGTCCCTCGGTCATTACTATAATTTCTGTGGTTGTAATTCATCTGTTGTGCTGAAATATCTTTTATTATCCGTCTTACAGCCTCATTTGGTACTTGGATTGATTTCTCAAATCATAAAGGTTGGTAGCTGAATTGTGTAAATATCCACATTGTCCTCATTTAGATATGAGATTCTAAAACAGACAATGTCTTCTTGCTCCAGGTTTGGGCAGGTCTTTTATCTGGAAAAAGATTGGCAGTTGCTCTTTGGAACTGATGCTCAGAAACTGTTACCATCACAGCCAAATGGGAAGCACTCGGCCTTGACTCGAGATCCAGTGTTTCTGTCAGAGATTTATGGAAGGTAAGTAGTTCTTTCTATACACATTTCCTTAAAAACATACAAACTTGCTTTGGTTTATGACATATGCAACTTGCACTTATTTCATTGTAAACTTACTGCCAGCATGAAGATATACCGGGAAATGTATCGAAATTCAATGTTGAAGTTGAGTCCCATGACTGTAAGATGAACATCTTCACTCCCTTTACAGTCACTCATTCTCTTATATAGATATTGCCCATCAATATTTGGGTGTGTCAGTGTGATGAAATTGTCGATCTTTGTAAATGTGTGGTTATTCTATAAATGGCATGTACTTTATTTTTTTTTGGCTTTACAAATTCTTTGTTCCTTCTTCGGTCGGGCGGCCCACTCCCACCGTGGTAGCGGTCATCTAGTATTAATATGATGTAATTTGTAATTGGTTTAAGAGAAAAAATAATTGATGTAGTGTAAACGGTCAACTTGGGAGGTGTTTGGCTGTCTACATGGTACAACAGATAAACGGACAAGATTATAGCCAACTAAACTAAGTTTTCTCTGTATTCCACGTGTAAAGTAGTAACCACTGTTTCATCAAATACACGATAATCTTCAATACAACGAAAGTTTACACCAGCCTTACTCCTTAAAATTGGTAAGATAACCTTATCTTGTCTCCAATCCTTCGGACCTTCTCTCCTCTGCTGCCTCCCTCTATCTCTCTAATCCTCCGCAAAACCACAGCCATCACTCTCTTTTGTAATCACAAAATGTTATGCAGATCTAAGTTTATTTGATCTTTGAGTACTCCAGTTGCTTTTTATCTGTACTTTTATGTTCTTTTGAAGTTCAATCGTATTTTGCATAAAAGATTGAACTTTAGAGCATGGGTGAATCCAGATCTGCGATCTACGCAAAGCTTTTTCTAAGAAAAATCATATATTTTCCCCCATAGATTCGTCTATAATTTGATCGAGGTATGAAAAACAGGGTCAGTATGCTAGGTATTATTATTCTCTTATCCTAATTTTTATTGTATGGATTTGTTTTCAATTTCTAGTTTGTTGTGATTTATTTTTTTCTTTTTCTTTTTTATTGATCTGAATTTTTATTTTATTTCGGATCTGTTCTAATTTTATTATGCAATTAAATGGTTTGAGTATCTTGAGTTTAGTACTTCATTTTTTACTCGGAAGTAATTATTGATTTTGAGCATTATAATCAAATATGGCGTGTGTTTGAAAATTGAAGAACAAGCTTTTACTGACCAGTCGAGAGCTCGCTAGAAGCTCATGTTGTATAATTGTGTCGACCCTGAACGAGTTTTTCTAATTATTTGCTATTCACCAAGACCATCGTTCTGTTATCTTTTTAACACCAGATCTAGTGATTAGGGAAGTTTCTTAGTTACTAGCTTGGTCAAGTTTATACTAGTATTAATTTGTAAAGGGTTTAAACATTGTTATCATTTCAACAACGTAGCTTCTTGAATGACCCTTAGTACCTTACATATTATCCTGCATACCTAAAGTATCGTTGTTGGATTGTTTTTGCAGGTTGATAGCGGCTTATGTTTGAAGGATCGATACTGGGTGAAGGTTTGTATTTTCTGTTATGGTTGTAAGAAATTTTAGCCATGCCTTACGTTTGAAGCCCTGTGAAGGTGGTGAATGAGATACTTAATTCCATGGTCTGGTTACCCATCGACCACTACGCATTTGTATCCAAATGTTTCACCATGACTTCTGTTAGAACCCATGTGCTCCTTCTGATGATCAACTTGAAGTTTCTTTTTATTCATATAGTCAATTTTTTGGTATTGAACCATAGTTGTTTATTGTGACAGGCCAGTCTGTGGAATATAATCTTGAGTTATGTTGGGAACTACTTTTGGACTCGTCACTTCACTGTCTTGGGAGCTTCATATACCTTTCCCTCATGGAAGATGAACAATGTAAGCTACAAGATATGATAGTATTGTCCTTCTATTTGAACTTTGGTGTAATATGGATGTCTCACGGTTAAACTTTCCTGTACTGATTGATATTGAAAATCATGTGTAGGTACCTCACACAACTTTCCTCCTCACTCACGTTTGCTTCCTATTTTACCATGTGGCCTCAAATTTGACGCTTCGCAGACTACTACATTCTATGGCTGACCTGCGTCAGGGTCAGAGTGAGTGTTAAGTGTAATCAATAACCTTTCAGATGAATCTTTTATGCCTGTTTTTAATTTTTTTTCTTGATACTTTTGTGCAGGGAGTCGGTGATTTTACTTTGAAAGATCACCAAGGACCATTCCAAGTGAAGTAATTTTGAGCTGAATATCGATTACAGTGTACTCCCAGCGAATCCCATTCCAAGTGAAGGGTGACAATATTTTCACACCGGAAGAACACCAAGGATGCAACTACACAGCCACCAAGCTCCAACACACCAAGCGTAGCGGGAATTTGGAGCAGCAGCATATAAAGACGGATGCAAAGAAGTAAATTGAATTTTGATATGTGTTGGTGCTCAGGCAGTTAGGTTGAACAAGTGAATTGAAATTGAATTTTGTGATCAATGTATTTGGATTTAACCGTAAAGAAGCTATTGTATTTAATAAGTTAATAAAAAAAAGTTAATAAAAAAAAATCGTATTTATTATGAATTATTGTTATTATAATTTCTTATCATTTTAATTTTTTTTTTTTTTTTTTTTTTTTGAAATCTATAAATATTTCAACAACGGTTTGTTACTATTGTTATTTGGTGACTCACAATGGAAAGTAACCGTTGTTGCTGGCAATGTATGACAAATTGACAACGTTTCCCACAATGGTCATTAACCGTTGTCAAAGTAGTGGGTCTTTAACAACATGCAGCTAGACAACGTATGGGAAACCGTTGTCGTAACATGTTAACAACGGTTTCTCAGTGTTGTCACTGGGTCTTTTTCTTGTAGTGATGAGGCATCATCTACAGAAGATAACTTTGTGGAACCTCTCTTGTTTCTTTCCAATCTAAGCGATCTTGACCTTTCTCACTGTAAACTACAAGGTTCATTTCCTTATATTGTTCAAATCAAAGCGCTTCATATAAATGGAAATCCAGACCTTCATGTTAACCTTTCTTTGGTTTTCGAACATACATGGCCTAAACTCCAAAGCCTTTCTATCTCAGACGCCTCTGTAAACGGTTCAATTCCAAGTTCGGTCTCGTCAAATGCTCCGCAATTGGTCAATCTAGACCTCTCCAGCAACTTTATTACAGGTTTCCTTCCCTCTTCCATTTTCAATCTCAAAGATCTTCAATATCTCTCCTTGTTCAAAAACAATTTGCAAGGACCCATCCCGAACTCAATTTGCGAAAGTTTATCTCTACTTAAACTTGATGTAAGTGGAAATAACTTCACGGGAAAGGTACCAAGTTGCATAACCAAACTCCAAAACCTTTATTACTTTGACATTTCTAGTAATTCCATTGAGGGTGTTATTTTTGTGATTGATTGGATCAACAGATCATTAAAGCTGACTACATTAAATCTAAACTCGAATAGACTAACCGTGCATCAACACCTTCACCCATCCAAGTTTATTCTAGAGAGATTAGAACTCCGGTCATGTAACCTGAAAGGATATATTCCGACATTCATTTGTAACATGACTCATCTTGATACACTAGATTTGTCTGATAACCACCTTTCAGGACCTTTTCCTCCTTGCCTAAATGAACTCAAAAATATCACTAGCATAAATCTATCACTAAACAACCTTAGTGGGACATTACCTCCCTTGCTTCAATTTGGTAACGATAAGCATTCCATCCTGGAAATGAATTTCTCGTACAACCAGTTTCTTGGTCAACTTCCTCTTCCACCCCAAGGAGTCATTATATTTGACTTATCACGAAACAAATTTAGTGGTGAAATCTCTATAGAAACTGGAAAAAGATTATCTTTTTCAAAATACATCTCTTTATCTGGTAATGATCTCTCAGGTTCAATTCCTTTCTCTCTATGCTCGTATGAGTACTATAATCCCAGTGCTATTGCTTCTCTTGATCTCTCCAACAACATCCTATCCGGGTATATACCATCTAGTATTGGATACTGTGGTGGTCTTTTAAATCTTAACCTTGGCATGAACAACCTCACTGGCGGTGTCCCGAACGAGCTTGGACAGGCAAGAGATCTGCTCATTCTTCAATTGAATAACAACAATCTTAGTGGAAACTTTCCTGATTCTATAGAACAGCTTGGCCATTTAGAAGTTATAAACTTGCAGAGCAACAATTTTGAAGGTATCATACCCAGTTTTGTCGGTTCGATCTCTGGTCTCAAGATCCTTTCTTTGAGTTCAAACAGGTTCCACGGATTCATCCCAGCTGAAATTAGCTATCTGCGGGATCTCCAAATTTTAGACTTGTCAAATAATAATCTCTCTGGTGTAGTGCCTGGGAATATAAGCAACTTGAAGATGTCAAGAATTGGTACTAGAGAAACCATCAAGATTTACAACTATGACTATTTTCCAGATGTGCAATTGCAAATGGTGATCAATGGCATCATGGTCCAATTTCAACGCATATACATCTACAGTACAGCAATTGATTTATCAAATAATATTCTCGAAGGTAACATCCCAGAAGAGATTACTCAATTGCAATGGCTTTCCAGGCTTAATCTATCGCACAATCACTTATCCGGTGTAATACCCCACAGTGTTGGTGACATGAATGGTCTAGTAACACTGGATCTCAATTCCAACAAATTGTCTGGAGAAATCCCAAAGTCTCTGACATTCATAGACAATCTTGGATATTTGAATTTATCTTACAATAACTTGTGTGGCAGGATCCCAAGAGGAGATCATTTTGATACATTGAGTTGGGATGGTTCAGCTTTCCATGGAAATGATTTATTGTGTGGTTTCCCACAAACAGAAAGCACTTGCTGGTGTGAGAATAATTATTACCCAAAAGATGATTATCAAGGTGATGATGCAAAAGACAAATTGGAATTTTATAGTGCTGTTGCTTTGGGGTTTATAATTGGGTTTTGGGCTCCTTTCTTTATTATGCTTTTAAAGAAAGAGAAATGGTGGTTTAGGTATTGGAGATTTATAGATTCTATTGTGGCTAGAATGAATGAATGAAAGAATGGATTTTTCTGAAAGTACTCAGTGAATACCATCCAGAAACTTTCTTGTATGATTAATAAACAATTTTCTATGGCAGAGGTTTGATTGTTCATCCATAATCATTAACCCTACATGTGTTTGTTTAATCGATTTACCAGTACAAAACTGCAAAATGAAATCAGGCTCAAGAAAGGGAAACTTACAGTGTAGCACCATCTCTTTAGATGGACTCATTATTTCCCAGACGTACATCAGTTCTCAAATCTCAAATCATGTATCAGGCTCCATTAGGACTCAATTCACCAAATCAACCTGAAGGTGCAAAAAAAAAGTTAAGTAAATACGAAAGAGTGAGAAGTATACGACTAATTATTTTCATGGATATAAACTGTATACGACTGGTTTATATTCATGGATGTATAGTCTAATTATTTTGCTTCATCATTGGTCTGGAATAGTCCAGCCTACATTAGCTATTATGTGCATTAACAAACAAAACGTTGCGAGGACACCGAGATATCCAAGTACCATACCCATCTTTGGTTACAAACACAAAGCATTATGTGCAGTAAGAACTCAAACACATATTATTCATTTATAAAAATCAACAATAGCTAATGCAAATTGATCTAATTCCCGTGGCTCAGTGATGTATCCGAATGATGTCGTGAGAAGGAAATTTGGGGTCTTAGTTGTTATTCATTTTGCCGTAAAGAGTATGGGTAATAATAGCAAGGCTTAAAATATGCATTATGAATGTTCTGAACAATTACAATGTCATTGTTTTGCTTGCGCACTCGTGAGTGTTTGCTTAGTACTAAAATTCAAGAATTTTCGTTTTACTAAAAGGACTTGCATATGAATAAAAGACTGAAAACACAAAACATAAATACGCACGAAATACTTATGTGACAGTAAGGAAAACATACCTCATCTCATTGTAGCATTTCATCAAACACCCAGCCGGCAAAGAAAAGCTCCCAGATGGAAAAGATATGAAAGAAGTCGAGTGAAGGAGTTCTGAAAATTCCACTAACATTCCCACCTGTTGAAATCAAACACTCGCCCACATTCAAACTATGAGAAAAAGAATGATAGTGAACTTCATCGTATTAGACACTGAGTTGAATGTCTTGAAAACCTAGCTAAAAACTTAAAACAATAGCTTTACTAATAGCAATTTAATTGCAGTTATATTAAACCTAATTAAAGTGGGCAGTGAAATTGATTATAAGGAAATGGAGATGATTATGAGGAATATTTCTGGGTTGGGGGTATCCCAATGCAATGCAGTTAAAAAAAAAGAAGGGTTAGGATAGAAGGCATAGATAGAAGGGGGTATCCCAATGCTCAAGTTAAGGACACTTTTCTTGAGATAGATAGAGGTGATTTTAGTGGTGCAAGGAGGTTTACGTGGAATACAATCCCTTAGCAATTTGTTGGAGTATTTGGAAAGAGTGCAACAATCAAACAGGATGTAGAGAGGTCTAAGGAGAAGCTTATACTAGATACTATAACACTCATTTTATATAGGGCAATTCCTTCTTCAAATCTCAAGAACATTTATTTCCATGATTTGGTGTATAAGTGGGTTGAGATTGTGAAGAGATAGAGTAGTTTTACTGTTATCTAAAATATCCCATTAATCTATGACTGCCAATGAGTCTGCTGGAAGAATCAGTGGAATTAAAATAGCACAGAGAGCTCCATCCATCAGTCATCTGCTATTTGCAGATGACTGTTTAGTCTTTGTTAAAGCTTCTCATTCAAGTATTAATCATCTCCAAACTACTCTCATGCAGTTTAGTTCTTGTTCAGGTCAACTAATCAACTATCAAAAGTCATGTGTCTCTTTCAGCAAAAATGTAGATCCACTACTACAAGAAAGCATCATCCTGCAGCTACAGGTTGCTAGAATGTCGGAACATTAAAGATATCTGGGTGTCCCACTATTCTTAGGAAGGAAAAAGAGAGTTTCATTCAACCTTCTTGTTGATAACATGAAAAGAAGATTAACAAAATGGAGAGGCAAACTGCAATGTCAAGCTGGTAGATCTGTGATGGTAAAAACAGTCCTCAACGTACCATCCCATTACAACAAATGAGCTCATTCAA
This sequence comes from Papaver nudicaule, assembly GCA_023529015.1. Classification (NCBI taxonomy): domain Eukaryota; kingdom Viridiplantae; phylum Streptophyta; class Magnoliopsida; order Ranunculales; family Papaveraceae; genus Papaver; species Papaver nudicaule. Next base: position 15,926 of record JAJJMA010179410.1, read on the forward strand.
AATTCCAGTGGATGTAATTGAAGCAATGAACTCTATACAGCTAAGGTTTTGGTGGGACAAACCTGAAAAAGGAGGTATGTTCTTAGCTCCTTGGCCAAGCATCTGCAAAAGTATTGAGGATGGAGGCTTGAACTTCAGAGACCTAAGCTGCTTTAATCATGCTTTACTAGCCAAATCAGCATGGAGACTGTGCACTACACAAGACAGCATATGGCACTTATCTCTCAAGGCTAAATACTTCAGAACAGTTCCTCCCCTTCATTCTGAAAAGAAATCTGACTCCACATGGTGTTGGAAGAGTATCAATGGTGAGTTTGAATTCATAAGAAAATACAACTTTTGGTCTTTAGGGAATGGAGAGGATATTCTCATCCTCCCCCTCGAGGAGTAGATTTTTAATAATGTTTATCGGTAAAGAATATGGTGCTGATCGACGAGTTTCAACTCAGGTCATTGGTATCATCGGTAAAGAATATGTAGAAGAAGAAGTCATAAACATTAAATGATTAAATAACTAAAAAAGTTCTTAATTAAGCATAATGTAAGTCATACTCCAATCAGGCATGATCTTCGCACGCCCACTTAGCTCTGCCTACTTAGCTCCAAACCAAGATGTAGACATCCCCAGTTTACCTTCTACAAGGCAAGGGCAAATGAAATCGTTTGGTTTCTTTAGTGGTTCTACTCCAGCAGCCTAGTGGTAGAAGGACGAAATCGAACATCTTTATTCCAAGAAGCATCATAATTTCAGCAGCTTCCTCTGTCACGTGTTTGTTAACTTCACAGACAACAAATCTTTCAGTCAGCTTAATGTTCTGGTGTTCGACAGGCATGCCTAACTTCCCTAACTTGGGACACAATTTCTCTGCACTCGTAACGGGAGGTAAATCCAGAACTTCGCCTTTCTCAAAGGCCAGTGTTTCCATTGGTGTGCTGCCCGCATTCACAAAGTCAAATTCTCTGTACTCACGAAACTTGCTGAGTACCTCGTCTTCTGTCTTGTTAGTCAAAAGAACACCGGAGCAGTCGTCGCCATCAAGCATGATTCCAATTTCATGGAGGCCAGTGTCATATTCTTTCGTCGTGTATCCATAGTCTCCAGGCCGGAGTCTTTGTGCTTCAGGTGTGAGTTCTTTTTCCAATCCAACACTATACGCCAAAGCTTTATTAGGTGCGAAATAAACCTTGTAGTTGTCGCAGTCGTCCGTCAGAGACTGCATGAAACCCTTGTACGTGGGGCTTTCGAGTTTTGCAAAGCCGTAGCAGAAGACGAAGAGGCTACCGTATGTTTGAATATCCTTGTGAAAAGATTTCTCATCAAACAGGTTTTTCTTAAAGTACTTCTTCATTTCTTTAGCTTCTATGAGTTCCCTCCTTTTGGCTTCTTGCAATTGTTTCACTGCCAGTCGGTTTTCTTCTGCGGTGACCTCGAATTTCTTTGTTAATTCTTTAGTTTTAGTAGTCTTTCAGCTTCCTTGTAGTGTCTATAATTGAGAAAATCTTCACGGGGCAAAGCTGCAAGCGTTTCAAAGGTGACGTTGCTCCATCGTGTTTGCATATCCTTAAATTCTTCATGGCTAAGCACTATTTGACCGCCGTATAACGCAATGGAATCCATCGATTGTGTACCTGTCTCTGGAACAGTCCTCTTAGGTTTCACTGGATCAGTCCTCTTACGTTTCGCTGCGGTCCTCATCTTGATGTCGACCGGCAATCGTGATTCTGCACTCTATCTGATCTTCCTCCTCTTGTGATCAGAAAAGACTCTCTTTCTCTTCTCTTCATCATCTACTAAAACAAAAGCTTACTATATAGGCGCGGGCAGCTACCTAGCTAGGGTTTGGTGCGGAAACAGTTTCCTTAAGTGGCCTCAAGAGCATCCTACGGACGAGATTGTACTAGGATGAAATAAGATGGTTGAGATAATTAATACCAGTATGTAACCCATGCCATACTGGCACAGATTTTAGTTTGTTCTTATCGATAATGGTTTTGGAATTTCGGATATAAATAGGAATGAGAATTAGTTTTGGTAAAAGAAATACAAATGTATAGGAAAAAAAAAGTATAAAGGAAGGGTAACTTAATCCTTTTTCACTATCAACAGGTGAAAAAAGACCCTTTTTTTTTTGAAGGTAAAAAGACCCTTCTTTTATTATATTAATATTAAATTAAGAATCTAAAAGTAAATATAAATAGATAAAATTAATTAAAAATAATAAATCTCATAATTAATATCTCGAGATGTGTTTATATCTAGGATTAAATATTTAATGGTTAGATGATGCTACCTTACAAAAGCTTTCAAAAGGGTGACCTCATTACAGTCGGACTCTAATTCTTTTGTAAAACTCCTTTATCTCAAGTAAACTTGGACGGAGGGAGTACTCGTTAATACCAGTTAATAGATAATATTGAATGATAAATTGTATTTTGAATAAATCACATAAAGAATATATATCTTATGAACAAGGAAACCTATAGTCCTGATCAAATACGGAACAAATTCCCTAATACTAGTAAAATATAGATCCTAATTGGTGTTGGTATGCCAACAACAACTTAAAACTCACCCAACATTAATCGTACCCTTTACTGAATTTTCAGATCCTTTTGGGTTCTGGTCAGGAAACAGAAAAACACAAAGACAGTAGTAACTAAGCCAAGAAGGCAATGGCCGACTACTGTAAAACCAGACCCCAGAAAAAGTGAAACAAAAGCTGCTAGGTGCAGTTTGCTATGTTTACGGTCGTCCGTAAACACTGGTGCAAGCAGGTCAACTATTGCCATAGAGACTAAGATTCCAGCGGCAGCAGCAGACATACTCCCTTGTAGAATTAGACCAGTCGCACTGCAAGATTTCGCGATTGCCTATCCAATTCCGATGCCAATGGGCATAGCGAAGATGTTACAAACATCCATCCAAGCAGCAGCCTTCCTAACCTTGAATTCGCCAATTCGCATTCCTTTAAAGAACTGATGTAAAGTCAAGGCTGTAACAAGATGCTTGATTCTGGAAGGATCACGAGAAACACCGACTGCTATATATCCCTATTATCACAGACTGCACCGCTACAAACGACTCCATCACCTATATAAATCATTAAAAATCAATTCACATTCAAATTGCAATTTAATTAGAGCTTATATAAATTGATTACTTACACGGGTAAAGATGATTTCACGGCGCCGTAAATCAGTATCATCTTCTGATGATAACAAGACGATCGAGAAAAACGAGTCTGCCGCAATTGTAAACATGGCTGACACCGCCGCAATGAAAACGGATAGTGGGAAAGCACTCCATGGGTCTGGTGTTAAATCGACGACAGAGGGAAGAAAGATATGGATAAACCCCGTCGTAAACAGTGCACCAGCTGCGAACGCTTTCACCAAGAAAAACATATTTCCATCTGGTCGTAGAGCAGCAGGAATTACTGTTTTATTATCTATTACCTGAATGCATACCCCAAGTGCACTAGCTAAAAGAATAGTGACAACAGCAGTAAGCTTGGAATGATCAGTAATATGATCAGCTTGATGGGTTTGATTAAATTGTTGTTCTTCAGGTTTGAAGAACGAGTTAGGTTCTCCTGAGGCCAAGAGCGGGTATATAGAAGCTAACAAGAAGAGAGTTATTAGTATGGACGAAGATTGTTTATAGTTCTCCATTGTATGAAAAGGAGATCGACACAGATGGATTTTTGAGGGAAGGGAAAGAATGTGATGTACTTACGACATGGGATGGATACACTTGGTTATGATATATATAGAGATAGAGGCCGGAAAATCAATCTCTTAATCCTAATACAACTAGGTTTTTCTATTGTTAAAAACAACTGAGTTATGTTTTCGAGTCCGAGTCACTCCTTGCTTGGTGGTGAGTTCTCCTTGAAAAAGAGTCTTCCTGTTGTAACTAGTATGTATATTACAGTGGTAACGTCGTCGTGTGGTGATACCATAGAGTCTGGATTAGGGTGGGGGATTTTTTTTTATATCTTGCCTATTCGATCAAACCTTTAATATAACCTTTCATATTCCAGAAGAAAAATTACCATTTCATGGATGTGTCAAGAAAAAAACACTTATGACTTAGTTTCTCAAGATCAACAAATTAACTAGAGAATAAGATAAGTAAATAATAACAACTAAAAAAAAATTAAAATTCAACTATCAAGGTTTCCAACCAGCTTCTTATACACTGATGACGGTGATTAGTTTTAATGAAAATAAATATCTAAAAAGAAATGTCCTTCGCAATTGATGATGCTGTCATTCGCAAAAAAAAAAAAAAAAATATCTAGAGAAATGTACTGCTAAGGCCTTTGGTCTTGGTGTGTTTGGTTTCACTACCTAGTGACACGGTGGAGTTCCTGAAGAGATTACGAACTATATGACTAGTCATGATGGAAACGTTGTAGTTGGGGATTTTTTTTTCCATAGGATTGGGGTTATCGTGCAAGAAGGGATTGGAGCTCAGCTTGTTGCAAAACTCCCATCCAATTCTAATAAACTTCTTTCAGTTGAGGATGATTAATAAAATCTCTACACTGGAAAGAA
>JAJJMA010179420.1:0-14001 GCA_023529015.1 Papaver nudicaule
CAATTTGTTGAAAAGGATAAGCATCTCAAGGACAAAGCAGAGGAGAACATGGTAAACTATTCTTTAACTTTATATAATCTTTCTTATTTACTATACTGCTGTTATTTGCAAAAGTTTCATCCTCATCTTTTACATACATTTCTGATTCATAAAAGAGATTGCATTGGTAGTTTCCAAAACCCATTAAACATGAGAATTCTTGCATGGAATGTACAAGGTCTTGCCAAGAGATTTACTAGGGACCAGCTAGCAATTCTAATCAAGGCACAAAATCCAGATATTATATTCTTATCTGAAACTAAAATTGAAGAGAGTGCAATGATAAATGTGGCTAGAACATTACAATATTGCAATTATACATGTATTAACAGAATTGGTCTTGCAGGGGGCTTGATACTAATGTGGAAGGATGGTATTTCATGTGATGTTTGTGCTGCCTTCAATAACATAATACATGTTTTAATCAAAATTCATCCAGCTAGGCCTGAGGTTCTGATTTCATTTATGTATGGATCTACATATTTTGACATTAAGAAAACCCAATGGGAATTCATGAAAGACCTAAGTGAAAACTTAATGCAACCTTGGCTTGTCATAGGTGATCTTAATGTTCATTTGCATGATATTGTTAATTCCTCTACAACTAGTACTGAGGATAAATATGTTCAGGATAAGATTAATACATGTGGACTGATGGACTTAGGATATGAGGGTAGGGACTTCACTTGGTCTAGTAATAAGTATGGCACAGGTACTAGGAAAGCTAGAATTGACTATGCATTAGGAAATAGTGACTGGTGTATGCACTTTCCACTAGCTAAACTATTGCATCTCTGTCAAGCAGGATCAGATCACTGTCCTATTCTATTGATTACTGAATCTATACCTAAAAAACTGTGGAGACCATTTAAGTTTTTTGGCACCTGGATACACCATCCTAATTTTACTAATCAGTTGTTGATTGCTTGGAAAACAGATCATAATGGTTCACCTGCATTTCAGCTAGGAGATAAGCAAAAGAATACAAGAATCAGACTAGGAGAATGGAACAGGGTTGAATTTGGTGACATAGAGTTGAACATAAGTAAACTTGAGGAACAACTTCTTAGAATTCAAAATGAAATCCCATCTAGTTCTCAGCATGATAGAATTGTTAGCATAACCAGTGAACTAGATACATGGTTTAAGATTAAAACTGAATTCTACAGACAGAAATCTGGTGACAAATACATCTTTGAGATGGATAATAATTCTAGATACTTTCACACTTTAGCTAACAGAAGAATGTTTAGGAAGAACATTGATTCACTTTGTGATGCTAATGGTGTTTGGCTAAGTGATAGAGAGGACTTGAGTAAACTCCTATCTACCCACTTTCAAACTGTAAGTACTACTACTTGTCCTACACTCTCTAACAGTGTGTTTAACATCATTCCAAGTATAATTACTGCTGATAATAATGCTTCTCTGCTTAGTATACCTACTTCTGAAGAGATCAAACAGGTTATAAAGGATATGCCAGCATGGAGCTCACCAGGTCCTGATGGGTTTCAAGCTGGATTCTATCAGACACAATGGGATATAGTAGGTAAGGATATTGTAGAAGTTGTTCAAAAATTCTTTGAGTGTGGATTTATGCCTAGAACAATTAACAAAACCTACTTATCTTTGATCCCAAAATGTGACAATCCTAAATCTCCAGCAGATTTTAGACCAATTGGTCTATGCAATGTCACCTACAAAGTAATTTCAAAAATCTTAGCAAATAGAATCAAACCATACCTTAAACATTTGATTTCACCTTTTCAGGCAGCCTATGTACCTGGTAGAGCAATTCATGACAACATTATTGTTGCACATGAATTAATCCATACTATGAAGCATAAAGAGGGCTATGGTGGAACCATGGCACTCAAATTAGATCTTTCTAAGGCTTTTGATAGGTTAGAATGGTCATTCCTTTTAGGTGTGCTTAAGAATTTTGGTTTCAATGATACTTTCTGTGGCATAATAGAACAATGCATTTCAACTACTACAATTTCTGTGTTACTTAATGGTTCACCTTGTGAAGAGTTTAGACCAACTAGAGGCCTAAGACAAGGAGATCCATTATCTCCTTATCTGTTCATTCTTGCAATGGAATATTTGTCTAGAAGCTTTTCTTTTGCAGAGACTCACCACATGTTTTCTGGAATTAAAGCTGCTAGAAATGCACCTGCTATCTCACATCTTATGTTTGCAGATGACATTCTGATCTTTGCTAGAGCTGATATGCATAATGTAAGAGGTATCTTGGAGACTCTTGAGGATTTTGGTAAGGTTTCTGGACAATTACTGAATTTTAACAAATCTAGTGTTTACTTCAGTAAGAACATGAGTCCTGATAGGAAGCTTGATATAGCCAAGGAACTAAATATGAGTATTATGAGTGAGTCAGATAAGTATCTTGGTGTCACTCTATTGCTAGGAAAAAATAAAAAAGAGGCCTTCAAACCTATAGTCCAGTCATTTGATACCAGACTGAAAACTTGGAAAGGTAAATCCCTTAACCAACCTGGTAGATCAACAATGGTTAAGCATGTTCTAAATGCTATGCCTACTCATCAGATGGGTTGCTTTAGAATTCCAAATACAGTAATTGCCAAATTGGACTCTATACAAACTCATTTCTGGTGGGGTCATAAAGACAACAAAGGTCTATGTCCTCTAGCTTGGGACAAAATGTGTATACCAAAAGCATTAGGAGGACTAGGATTCAGAAACCTAGAGAAGTTCAACACTGCTATGCTTACTAAATTAGCCTGGAAAGCATGTTCTGAAACAGAACCTTTATGGGTCAGAGTACTAAAGGCTAAATATGCAAAGGATAATAGTTTTCTTCAGGTTGGAGATGAACCTAAAGATGACTGTTCATGGGTATGGAGAAGCATACACTCAGGATTACAAGTGGTAAAGAAAAACTACATTTGGTTAGTCAGATGTGGAACCAAAATAGACATTTGGTTAGACTGTTGGGTTATAGGATTAGATAACCCACCTGAACCTGTTAATGGTTCATCTAATCAATTTACAGTGACTAAGGTTTGTGAATTATTTCTGCATAACACTAGAACTTGGAATTCTGATTTGATTCTATCTGTATTCACTCATGATACTGCAGTCAAAATCCTAGATATGTTTGTTCCAAGTACAGGTGAGGATACTATGTTATGGAAACCAGACAGAAAAGGTAATTTTAGTGTTAAGAGTGCTTATAACACTCTTTGTACTACTGAGGTCAATCAAGCTATAGCTACTGATCCTATTCCTAAGGTAATTTGGTCATCTTTATGGAAGCTTAAACTCCCTCATAGAGTACAGCTTTTCATTTGGAAGAGTCTAAAAAGAATTCTACCGACTAGGGATAAATTGTCTAGATATAAGCCAAATATAGAAACTCATTGTAGTTTTTGTAATCAGAGTTTGGAATCAGTTAATCATATTTTCTTTCAGTGTCCATATACTAGGTCTGTATGGTTAGGAATGAACATAAACATTGATGTTATATCACAACAGTTTGGAAATTATCATGATTGGGTTCTTAGTTTGCTTCAAAGAAGTAACTCTTCTCAGTCGCTAACATTCAGGGTTGATGAGGTAACTCTATACAGATTTATGTGTACTACTTGGATGATTTGGAAAGATAGGTGTACCCTAGTCTTTCAAAGAAAGAAACCAAATGCTATTAGTACAGTTGCTAGAGTACATAATTTGATTAACCTATGCTGTCAAGACATGAACAATGCAGGTAATCCCATTACTCAGAATGTGCAGGTCAAAGATTGGTTACCTCCAGCTCAGGATTATGTCAAAGTTAATATTGATGCTTCATACATTGATAGTGCAAATGTTGGCAGTATTGGACTAATTTTAAGAAATTCTGCAGGAACTTGCTTAGGGGTGAAAGGTGTGTACTATGGGAGAGGATTGCTGACGGAAGTGGGAGCAGAACATCTGGAAAGCTTGGCTCTCAGGGAAGCAGCAATATGGGTAGCTGGTTTGCAGTATCAGAAAGTAATATTTGAATCAGATTGCGACAATGTGGTGTACTCGATCAATGGGAGGGAGCAGCAAGTTCACTGGTCTATTCAAGGAATTACTGAAGATACTAAAAGAAGATTCAAAAACTTTGATTTTTGGTTTTGTAAGTCAATTAATAGGTTAGCTAATAATGTTGCTCATTGTTTAGCCAAAAAAGCTAGAGATGAACAATCTCATTTTGAGTTTTATAACTTGTTTCCACCTGACATTACACATTGGGTGGATATGGATACAAGGCTATGTAATCTTTTAAGTCAGTAATCAAAACTTTTTTGCATCAAAAAAAAAAAAAAAAAAAAAAACCAGTTCATCCCCTTTAAATTACCGCATTTCCCCAATTCACACATTCCTCTTCAAAATCTCTTGTGACAAGTTTATTCATTTCGTACTAATGACGAATCATATAGATGTGGGCAATACCGCAAAATACCTCAGTAATCAAATATACTATTGATTTAATTCTAAGTCCAACAGAGTAAGACATATTACAAACACTATACAAACAACAATTTCTAGTAATAGAAATTACCTTGTCTTCGGCGAGTAGGGGAATATGAAGAAGGATTTCAAGTGGTTCAGCATCAGCTGCCATAACTACAAACTCTGAAATTCCTCTATTCAAAGTCTTTGTAGCTAAAAAAAAAAAAAAAAAAAAAATAAATTAAAAATTAAAAAAGAAAAAAAAAAAAAAAAAAAAACAGATGAGATTGGATACCTTCATTGGCCCCTTTCTTGAGCTGCTTGTAATTAGCAGCTTGCTGAACCAGATCATGTATTGCCTTCGTTAGCTGAGAATCAGCCAACGGGTATGCCTTTGGATTTGCTGCTGCTTGTTCAACCGTCTATGATTTATGAAGAAAAAAACAATTGTAATTAAAACACAATCATAAACAAACAAACAAACAAGAAGAAGACAGGAATCGAAGAAGAAGAACATACCATTGTTTTAGATGATTCAGAGAGCTAGGGTTCAGGGTTTAAGAATGAGAGAAAGAGGAGAAATCACACGGACGGCGGTCTCTTAATAAATAAATAAATACCTAGTCAGTCAATCAGTTTTAAGGGTCTTTCCTGTGCCGCCGACCGACCTAGGTTTTTTTTGGGCTGGCTGTGTCGCACAAGCCCAACTTGTTCTGTAACCTGACATTTTAGTAAGCCCAATTAATTTTTATTCATCCAAACAGTCAACAAGACTCCAACTACTGACTTTAAATACGTAGACAACGGGTTTTTTAAGCGATGACACACAAAATTATATAGGCAACACATCTATCTGTTTTTTTGTAACAAATTTCCGATTCGGCGTAACAGAAGAGACGAAAAACTTAGAGATAACTACAACTTAGATGAAATTCTATCAAACTCAAATTCCTCCTACATAGTAAGAGGTTACTATTTTCTGAGGAATGATGTTCATCCTCTTTTTCGAAAGAAAAAAAAAACAAAAAACAAAAATTGTAGATGAAATTGTATCGAACTCAAATTCTACTATTTTATTTTCGAAAGTAAAAAAAAAACAGGGTCAGGCAGACTAAGCACTCATGAGAAGGCTTCATTTTCTCCTCATATATTCAACCAAACAAAAGACACATACACATGATGACATTTACAAGAGGCCAAAATGCCCACAGTTATTTCTTGTTAGCTAGAGTGACTTGTTACACGTATTACCAATTGCAGTAAAGATGACAGACAACCAATTCCTTCCATCCTTGTCAAAATCAACACAACAAAATTAGCAGTAAATAAACGATGTGCATTGCCCCTATATGATAGTAAGTATATTTTCTAGCTAGCTAGGAAAAGGTGGACGTGTAACCCAAACCAAAAGAGAGAAAGAAAGAATCCTATTAATGACACTTAACCCTTGACTAAATTTGGAGTGCAATTAATGAATACGTACACTCAACTGCTGCATGCTTATGCCAATCCTACAAGGATCATATCATCATGAATTTGATGGTTTTCTGTTTCATGTCATATTCATCCATTCGTCACCTTTCTCTATCCACTTGGATCACACTAGCAGCAATAGTAGTAGTAGTTGCTTGTGCTGTGATATATGCATATATTCATTCAGCAAGTGTGAGTTTGAGAGAAATAAGAAGAAATATGGATGATGAAGAGAAGATGCAAGCAGTAGTAGTTGGAATTATGGATAATGATGCTGAGAAGAACTCCGAGTCGACGAAGCAAGAGGAAGAAATCCATGAAGACCAGAAATGGGTGAACGATGCGTCCGTGGATCACAAGGGAAGACGTCCTCTTAGAGCCGCCACCGGTGTTTGGAAAGCCGCACTTTTCATCATTGGTACTGAAATTACTTCTGAATTTTGATTTTCACTCCATAATTTGATTTTGTGTACATGTGAGTAACTAGTGATTGTAATTATGATGTGTTGTATGCAGCAATTGAGTTTGGGGAAAGGTTGAGCTACTTTGTGATTTCGACAAATCTCATGGTCTATCTCACCAAAGTGGTTCATCAAGATCTCAAGACAGCAGCCAAAAACGTTAACTACTGGTCCGGAGTAACCACCATGATGCCTCTCCTTGGTGGTTTTCTAGCGGATGCTTACTTTGGCAGGTTCTCCATGGTTCTAATTTCTTCAACAATCTACGTCTTGGTAAGTTACATACTCGAAAATTGCATACATAATTCATTGTCTGGCTTGCATTGCTATCGACCCTTTTGATGAATTTGGGGTTTGCATACAGGGCTTGGTACTGCTGACAATGTCAGAGCTCATCCCTGGCCTAAAGCCTTGTGACGTTGCCATGAATGGTGGCACTACAACTACAATGTGCCAGCATAGATCACCAAAGGTTCATGAGGTGGTCTTCTTCATTGCAATCTACCTGATCTCTATAGGTACGGGTGGTCATAAACCGGCTTTGGAAAGTTTTGGAGCAGATCAGTTCGACGAAAATCATGCACAAGAGAGGAAGAAGAAGATGTCTTACTTCAACTGGTGGAATTTTGGTCTCTGCAGTGGACTAATCTTAGGTGTCACCGTGCTCGGTCACATCCAACAAAAGATTGGCTGGGTTGCTGGTGATTTAATTATCACTGTCGTTATGATCGCTACCATTGCAGTGTTCTGCGCCGGGAGGCCTTTTTACCGGTACCGGATAGCCAAGCAGGGGAGTCCTTTGACCCCAATGATTCAGGTGTTAGTGGCAGCTTTCGCCAAGAGAAAGCTTCCTTATCCTTCAAATTCTGCTCAGTTATACGACGAGACAAACCATCCAGCACTTCTACGACGGACTTACAAGTTCAGGTAGCCTTTTAAGCTCTAGCTATTGTAAGATGAGCCCAATAATTAGATGCGCAGTGCTGTTTGGTTATTGAAATTGACATTTACAGATTTCTCGATAAAGCTGCAATAATTGAAGAGAGGAAGAAGGAAGAAATTCAGAAAGCTGCAACGTCGATTTCAACCCAAACGAAGATCCAGAGAAATCCCTGGAGACTGGCTACAGTGACGAGCGTAGAGGAACTGAAACTTCTTCTAAACATGGTTCCCATTTGGTTGACAACATTGGCATTTGGCATATGTTTAGCACAGGCGACAACATTCTTCATCAAACAAGGTCTCCATATGAACCGGAAGATTGGTGGTGGAGGATTTGAACTGCCACCAGCGTCAACCTACTGTCTCGCAGCCGTTGGAATGATCCTCTCCATATGTGTGTATGACAGGATTCTAGTCCCCAGGCTGAGAAGAGTCACCGGGAACGAGAGAGGTATCAATATCCTTCCAAGGATAGGAATTGGCATGAGCATCACTATGTTGGCAATGGTAATTGCAGCTCTGGTGGAGAGGAAAAGACTAGCTGTCGCACGGAGCTCGTCAGGAAAGACACTGATGAGCGTGTTCTGGTTAGCACCTCAGTTCGTAACCTTTGGCATAGGAGATGGTTTTGCTCTTGTGGGTCTTCAAGAATACTTTTACGACCAGTCACCGGATAGCATGAGAAGCTTGGGCATTGCGTTCTACCTGAGTGTGCTTGGAGTTGCAGATTTTCTGAGCAGCATATTGATAACAGTGGTTGATCGGATAACCGGAATGGGTGGAAGGAGTAGCTGGTTTGGGAAGGACATGAATGAGAGTAGAATAGACAACTTCTACTGGCTGTTGGCGGGCATCAACGGGATGAATTTGGTTGTGTACACATTGTTGGCTAGGAAGTATACTTACAAGAACAGCATCAAAAACAAGAGCAATACTAGTAGTAGTGAAAACAGTAACAGTAATGTATGACAGTTGAATGTAAAGTCTTATTGGCCATATAATAGTGTTATAAGTTTTCTTTCATATGCAATCTTAGCAACAGAGTCAAGAAGTACAATCACCAGTGCACCGCATTGTCCGTATCTTCTGTTTACCTTCACCCTATCGAAACTCCTGGCTCCGCCACTGCCAATCACCCGCACCAATTAACTTGCCTCTTCATCAACAATCCAAACTGGTCACACTACGGAACAGAGACATTGTACAAAGTAAAGCTTTCTTCTTCAAAACTCTCAAGTGCTCTTACATAATCTTACACAACTTTCATTCTCTCTGCCAGAAGCTTTGAGATGTCCATGTCATTTTATTTTCCTTGCTCATACCCATAAGATGCAGCTTGGGTTTGCCATCATTCTCCGTCCCCAAATGCAGCATGCCAAAAACAGAATAAGCTACTTAATTGAATTGTTTGAAATTTTTTAGTGTATGGCAATTACTGATCATAGCTAGCTAAATGAGTTTTACCCAAACTCACTTGTCAACCTAGAAACATTTTTGAAGAAAATTCCATTTGTCCTTGTGAAATCTCATGGTTGCCGTTTAATGAGTTACTCGGCAATTCGGCATTAGCCAAATTGGAGGGTCCTATGCCAGATTAATAACATAATGCCATGTCCACCACCTCACTATCCCCACTACCCACAACCATACTTTCCCATTTCCTCCATAATATGGCCGTTTGAGATGACTAAGAATCCGATAACTATGGTGTGTGACAACTTTCTTTCTGTTTTGATAACAAACTTTCCTTGAAGAAAATTCGAAAATTTTCTGTTTTAATCTAACTACACGTAATTTGGCTACCAAAAACAAAACACAAAGAAAATTTGAAAATTGAATTTCATTTATCCCCTCTTTGAGAATATCTCCGAAAATATGCATAAAATTTCTCACCTCTATTTTTGTTAACCGAACAATTCTCTCCTTATTCAAACCCTAGTTTCATTTAGCTTCTGAATTTGTAAAATGGAAAGGAGAAGAAGTAGTAGAGTTTCAAAACCAGTGTTTAAACCGGAAATGTTAAAAATGGCTGAAGAAGCTGTGAATGATGCCCTAAAACGAAAATCTAGAGGGAAGAGGAAGGTTGTTGAAGGATCTAAGTCAGGAGATGCAAATGCAGATACCATTAGTCGAGTTAATAAAAAGAAAAAAACTACACATACAAGAGTAAATAAGAATGATGAGAAGAAAGTAAAGAGAGAAGCTCAAGAAACCGATGACTGTAAACTCACCGGAGAGCCCATTGCTTCCGAAGAAGCCAAAGAAAAATGGCCTGAACGTTATGATACAGAGGTCTGTGTTTCTGTTTGTTTGTTTTCTATACCCTTATGTTTTGTTCTGGGAATTTTTTATTGGTATTTGATTTGATGAAATTGTTGTTGGTTTGTTTCAGATCATTAGAAAAAAGCTAGATGGAATCACTAGGAAGGTTCGTTTCTTATATTGCCTAGCTATTATGTTTTTGTTTAATCTTCTGTTTCATTAAAAAAATTATTGTGTGTAGGTGATGATTTTTTTTAATATATATATTTAATTTTCAGAAGAGTAATAAGGAAATTTTGATTGTTAAGTCTCATCATTCGGCTGCTGAAGTTAATGGTATTACTTACCATCTCAATGACGATGCGTATGTCAGGGTAAATTTTCTTGTATTTGTTTCAGTTTATTATGATGATCTTCTGTGTTTCATTCAATTGCTATTGCGAACAGTACAAGTTTAATTTTCTGCCTCGTATGTCGATGTTTATCGAAATGCTAGAGTTTTCTATGAAATGAAATGTGTGTTCAGTAGTCTATTAAGATGATCTTTTGTGTTTCCTTGAATTGCTATTGCGAGCAGTATAAGTTTAATTTTCTGCCTCATATGTCGCTGTTCTATGAATTGAAATGTGTGTTCAGTAATGAGTACTATTGCGATGATTTCAGTAATGAAACCAATTGATGTTGTTGTTTCAGAGTGACAAGGATTTTACCCACATATGTAAGATCATAGAGTTTTTTAGAACGACTGAAGGTCACGTATATTTCACGGCGCAATGGTTTTATAGGGCGTCTGACACGGTAAGACATATTTATGAATGAATTTCAATAAATTTTTTATCATGTGACAGCAATTAACTATTTGTTGGTGTAGGTAATCGGAACTGGTCAGTCTAAACTCATAGACGAGAAGCGTATTTTCTTTTCGGAGATGATCGATGAGAATCCATTGGAATGTCTAGTTGGAAAGCCGAGGATAGCGATGATTGCTAACAACGTATGATCACTCCCATTTAAGTTTTTCAAATAATGCATCATTTCGCTACTTTTATTATTCTCAGTTTAAGTGACACTAAATTTATGAATTTCAACAGGTGGATTCAGCAACAAAGGAGGCAATAATCGCAAATTCGAACTTGTACTGTGATCTGGTTTACCAACCACAGTACAATTCTTTTGTCAGCATTCCTCCTGGTAAGTTTCATTCGTGCTAGACCATCATTAGACATTGTCATGTGAATTTTCCATCTATGTAACATTTGTGGTGCTGGATGAAGATTGTTTGCCTATTAGAAGCGGTCAGGAATTTAAGTTCTTTTGAGATCTGTTGTTGATATTTAAGTACTTCTCTTTTCGAAGGCATTTTAGTGATGCATGTTTTAAACAATATTAATTAAACATTGCAGAAAAAATAAAGGAAGCTACAGATGGTTCTGATATGGAAACAGGTGGTAACAAGGATTCATGTACACAAGGTCAATCAACAAAGTCAGAGCTATCACTATTAGATTTGTACGCTGGGTGCGGGGCAATGTCAACAGGCCTTTGTCTTGGAGCCAAAGTTGGTGGTGTAAATCTTGTAACGGTATGAAATCTACTACAATCTACTAATCTCTTTATACGTGCATAGTAATGGAGTATGCAATAAACTGGTGATATTTTTAACTCTCTTTAACAGCGGTGGGCACTTGATTTGAACGAGAGTGCCTGCCAAAGTCTTGCTCTAAATCATCCGGAAACCAAAGTTACTAATGACTCTGGTGATAACTTTCTAAATTTGCTCCGTGAATGGGAGAGACTATGTCAACAGATTGGAACATCGAGCGAGAGTCATGAAGATGAGTTCAGAGAAAGTGAGGAGGATTGTGAGAAGGTTCTACCGAGAGAGCTTGAAGTGGAAGAAATAGTAGGTATAAGCTTTGGGAATCCAGCTAATCTTGAAAAGGTGAAGAAGTCTACTGGAAAAGGGGGGAAAAAAGTTACCATACCTAAAGGAACTGAACTTTATTTCAAGGTATCTAACCCTACATATCTTATCATTAGTAGCTCACCAATCTGGTTGCTTTTCTTCTGTTGCTGAAATATGTTCCTCTGTTCTTACCATTTCATACTCCACATTGACTTAGGTACATTGGAAGGGCTCCAAATCCGGTAGAGACACATGGGAGCCTGAAAGTAAATTGAGGTATGCCTGTATACAAATATATATATTACACGGCAGATGTTATAGTTTCATGCTGACAAGAGTATTTTTCATGTAGTATAAGTTAAATTTTCAAGATCAGAAGTGTTCATTTTGGTTCTTTTTTTTTTACCAGAAGCTGCAGAGATAAAATCAGAAAATTCGTAACAGCTGGTTTCAAATCTAATTATCTGCCACTTCCAGTAAGTTTTCATGCTCAATATTTTTTTGTTCTTTTTTCACGTAAACATGGTTTGTAAGGTTTTGAAAACTCATGTTTTAGTTTAGAGCTTTAACATGTTAAGGGAGGAATCCAATTTAAAGGTCACATGTGACTTGGGAGAATCCAGTGGTTTATAGTGGCATACAAGACTGAAATTAAAACTGGACTTGATATTTTATTACTGTATTACCTGTTCCATGGATAAACTACGGGTTGTTAAGTTCATAATATCATGTATAATGTTGTTACCTGAGATTTCATATGCATCTGATAGAACTTTTTACGAACCAGTGGTAAATGATCAACCAGTACATTGATAATTGATTGTCTTTCCATAAGAGTTTACTGCCTATATCTAGGTTCGTTAAGAGATTTTGCTAACTTACAATGTTATCACTACAAGAAAAATGGGTATTAACAACGGATATATGACAACGTTTTGAGAAACGTTGCAGGAAAAAGGCCTTCGACAACGTTTTCTCCCAGTAAACGTTGTCAAATGTTATGGCCTTCCGCCAACAATTATATTTGACAACGTTTTTTGAAAAACGTTGTTATCAGTTCCCTTTCACAACGGTTAATGAGTATTGTCAATTAATATTTAGTTATTTTAACCATTTAAAAGGAGGTTCTATATTATTTTACAATCTAAATGAAAAAATTAGTAGGATTAGAAAGGTAGCTAGTAAAAAAGATGTGTTGTAATGTGATCACATAGAAATTACATAGTTTTCCGTCAAAGGCTTCATCCACGCTGAATTGATGTGAAGCTTAATTCAGTTATGATTATGAATAATAGTTTGTACGTGTGTCTAGACAACAACTAACAATTAAGATATTAGTCATTCAGAAGGGAAGGGTGACCGATTTACCTATTTATAAGCATTGGAAACGAGTCGAAATCTCAAAATTATTAAAATATTGAACGACACTTTCAGAGTATGCCAACATTGAGCCATACGACAAACCCTAATAGAGCCGATCACTTCATCACACTCTAACTGTATTAAAAGGGTTGTGGAGCATCTCAAAAAATCTTCGCATTTATGTAATAAATAAGATAGGTTCTTTACCCGAAAACATATTCAATTGAAGTTTGAATCCGCTACTTGGTAATCAGGATTTATTGTTCTAATCGAATTCAGACTCCTCTGTGAATATTAACAAGGTTTACCTTAGAACATCTTCGGCGAGTGCGTTGAAGACCTCAAGAGATTTTTTGAGACTTATAAGATTGGTTCTTTATCCGAAATCATATTCAATAAGGTGGACTCCTATTATGTAAGAAGAATCTGATATTCTAACCGAATTTATTGGATTCCTCGGTGAACTAATAATAAGGTTTACGTCTCTCAAGGCTCTATTGAGTATGAGAATAAATTATGGGATTTGTTTTTTGTAACTTAAAAAAAAAAATTCTTTTGTTAATTTTGACATAAATCAAGTAAGAATGATTTTTTTTTAAATGTATTTTTTTTTGAAGTTTTCAAAAATGTATATAACTACCAATCAAGAATTAAAAGAAATTCCTTTCAAAAAAAATTAAAAATAACAATACATGTACTAATAACTAATTTTAGTGTTAAAAAAAACAAATTTTAGTGTTAAAAATTAATTTTAGAGAACATTAATGAAATACCCTTATAATTTCAACCCCAAAAATTTAGCCTTATTCAACTTTATAAATACCCCTACTATAATGTCATTCCTAAAATACCCTCTCATTCTATTCTACATAACATTTTTTTATTTCAAAAACACAAAAAATGTTATACCACCACCTCTTACCATCGACACCATAACCAAGACCACCTCCGCTACCACCACCACTATCGCAACTCCACCACCAACAACCACCACCTCCGCCACCACCACCACTATCGCGACTCCACCACCAACAACCACCACTATCGCGACTCCACCACCACCACCAACCACCACTACGACCTCCTCCAACAACC
>JAJJMA010179424.1:0-19434 GCA_023529015.1 Papaver nudicaule
ATGCCTGTTTTCAGTATTTGTTATCATTTCTATGGTACATTAACTAAGGTTGATACTTACTACTTTTATGTTTATTTTTTGAAGATTCAACGCGCAGATTTGAAGCTAGAGAATACCAGTGAGGAGGTAATCTAGGGTTGATTCTGCTGGTATGACAGGTGCAGAAGTGGGAGAAAATTGTCCTTGCAAAGGTTGTCCAAGAGTTGGAATGAATTCCTCCCAACCACTAGCAATGTTTTTGGAATGAATTCCTTCCAACCATTGGATAACCTTTAATGACATCGTTGTTATTATTTTTTCATTCTTGTTATTCCACGGTGCTGCTGCAGGTCTCCTTTTTTAATCTCAGGTTTGTTTCATTATCTGATATTATCTCTTGAATGCTTTAGTTGTGATATCCTGTTTGATTTCATTTATCAATGATATTTGCTGATAACTTGTCTTAATTTGATGTAGAAGTGGAAGAACGTCCGGTGCAAATCTTTTTGGTGATTTCCCCTAGTAGTTATTTTCAGGTATGAACTCTAATTAAGCTATAATTGTGTATGATTGCTAGTGTGCCCCAGTTACAGAACTGGTCAAGTCATCTTATCCTTAACATTGTTTATCCTATAATGACAGCAGAATCACTTATAACACAAGTTGCTTGCAGTAGTTCTTTCTAGTAAGTCCATGTATGCAGTTAGCATAAGTTACTATTCTACAAGTTAGTAACATGAATCACATGAATTATGGTGAAATCACATGCTTTGCAGTAGTTCTTTCTGTTGCCATACAGCTCATTATCAGTTTAGTTCTGTGGTCAAAAATTTGAGCTACTTGTAGCTTGTTCTCTCTTTCATATAAGATGAGAATTATGTCGTAGGCCTATGCCAGGGCTTCAACAACCTTACCGCATAGCCTAAACTGAGATGAAGCTGTTTGTTAAACCCAATATTGCATGTTATTGATATGATTATAGACAATTATGTTAGTGGGTCATATTATGTTATTCAAGTGGCTGTTCTGTCAACTATATATAGACAACTCAAAGCTTTGTTTCCTTGTTTCACAGAACTCTCACATCTGAGGTCAACAGACTACTCCATTCGGCGTCCTAAAAGCTTCTTCTGATCCAAGGTATCATTACAGAACATTGCATAAACTGAAAACTGATGAAACACACAACCTTCTAATCTAGGAGTAGTAATAACACATGCAAAAATGTATGTATGTCTGTTTTATCAATTTAGGATTCTGAACGAGTGTAGTGAATGGGTGTATAAACGGTTGTATGATTTTCAGAGGTCGAATGAAATGCTTGTGTTAGTTGAATGAGAATGAATGTATTTCAGTGGGAATGAATTGAAAATTACAGGATTCTGATTCAGTATTGCAGGTTTAGAAATGAATTGTATTTGCAGCTTCAGGAATGAACTGTATTGCAGGTTCAGAAATGAACTGTATTGCAGATTCCGGAATGAACTGTATTCCAGGACCACTTTAGAGGATCAATTGTAACGCAGGGATTAACGCTTGCTAGCGTTTTATTTTTTAAAAAATAATACAGTTTCTTCTAACGATAACAGACGTTACACAAATATGTTAGTTGCAAAAACACGTGTCAATTCAAAAAACTATTACAAGCGAGATTCCCACGAATACAAATGTTGACTCACCCGTTAAAGTTCATCCGTTACACACCGCAGTTTAACGACGTTCTGCCGTTGTTGGATCCGTTACGACAAAAGGACAGGTGGCAAGCACTGAACCGTTAGACACAAAATCCATCAGTGTATTCCGTTGCGCTTAACAGTTGGGGGTATCAGTTACGGAAACCTAACGTTGTTGTCTGTTGCAAAACAGTTAAGAAACTGCCAGCTGTCAAACGGATAAACCGTTACTGCACAAAAAACACTGCTGGGTATAATGTTACAGTTAAGAGTTATTTATCAGTTACTGCACACTGTAACAGGTAGACCGTTACAGTAGACTGCCACGCGGCATGGTATGATGGTATTCCTCATCCGTGGCAATAATTATTGCAACAGATGCGTGTGTTGGTTACATCAACGACAGATCCGTTGCTGTAATTATTCCAATACTAATAATAACGGCGCACCGGCAACGGCCACTCGTCGTTGCTTTTATTTTTTGCAACGGCCCACCGCCGTTGCTGAAAAGCTGTTTTCGTGTAGTGGGGGTCTCGCCAGAAGTAGCAGCAAATACAGTTCAACACAGAGAACACGTAAACGAGGATGAAGTACTCATTGAGGATTTTTGACCAGATGGAGAAGGATTCCCAGAGCAGGAAAATCATGAAAGAAAGGAAGAAGACGAAGAGGAAAAATCTGAAGATAATGAAGATGCAATACAAACACACCAACCCACCGAGGAATAAACCCTAAGAGATGCACAATTCAGGAACTCATAAGGAGAAACAGAAGACTTAAGATGAAACTAATCGAAGAAAATAAGAAAGCTGCTGAAAAGTCAGCGTCTAATTACAAACAGTGAGGGTCACTCCCATCCACGAGAAAACTCACATTTAAAACATCCTCCACATCGAGAAACAATACCCAAGTACACAAACACTCAAGCGAGCATATGAGAGAAACTTCGAGCCATCGTATCGAGCATAGCATTCGATCAAGGAAAATAACATACATCTGGTATAGGAGAATAAACAGGCGCGAAAGGATGCCGAAGCAACCGCATTGCAAAAAGTTATGATGGATGAGATCAAGTCAATGCGAGCAGAGATCCTCGATGGCTGAGTACAACCATCTTCAAACATAAAGTTGAGACAAGCCATCAATGAAGTACACTGCTCGCCGTTAAGTTTCAAACTCTTAAGCAAGCCTATCCCAGTCAAACGCACTATGCCAGTCTTTAACTCTGTCTTCGACGGAAGTGGAGATGCAACTCATCACATAAAAATGTACCAAAGATTATTCCTAGCATGGGATGACAAAGATGAAGTGCTCTGCAAATATCTCATCCAGCTTGAAATGAGATGCCCTAGCTTGGTATGATAGCTTACCAGTATGCTCAATCTCATGTTTTGATGACCTGTCCAAGGTCATCTTGCTCAAATTCCTCTACAACAGCTCATCGAAACCTGGAGTGGAGAAATTATTAAGCATAAGGGTAAAACCCAAAGAATCCACTAAAAGCTTGACAGAAAGATGGACCGCGCAATGCGTAGAGGTTGGAAATGGCGCCACAGAAAAAGATAAAGTTCGTGGTTACCTAAACGCACTTGATAAGGATCACTCTCTGTACGAAAAGTTGTTCTCGAAGAATGTTGAAACACTGCAGGAGCTACAAAAGTACCAAAAGAAACGAATTGCATATGGAGAAATTAGAGAACATGCATCACAAGGGAATGGCGGCATCTCAAAGCAAGTGCATTCGTTCAACAACTTATCTTTGGAATAACAAGATGAAGTTAAGAGGCTCGTGGAACCCCTCAAGAAGGTACTGTTTGGAACGAAGCAAGACCAATCCACGGACAACCAAGCGGGGATTCTTCTAAAAGAGAGAGGCAAGATGATGTTGGACGATATTGAAGTGAGGGAAAGTTTGGTGATGGCAGGTATAACGATACAAAAGATATAATGAGAACAAGGGCAATGATTCTCGAAGAGGATTCGAGGGAAGATTCCAAAGCAAGAAGTTCGGAGTACCGAGGTCAGGATTCTTTCCTTTCCAAGACACAAAGCTCCCGAAACTCAGTGTACCTTTCGAGGTTTTCCTGAGGTGCATCGAGCAATCCGAATCAGCAAGTGAAATTATTTATCCAAGAAGTAGGGGTAATCAGCCGCCGCATACAAAAAACTCGAGGGATTTCTGCCACTTCCACAAGTTTATGGGCATTCTACCGAGAATTGTGTCACTGCACAAGACCAGATTCACCATTTCATCTCGAAGGGAAAATTCGATCATCTCTTGGGATTACCAAACCCACCTCCAGAACAGCCGCAACCCAAAGAAGAAATGAATCATGAGGCATATGTAATCACAATCGATCGAAACATTCCAAGGTTAAATGACTGTGATTCGATAATACATGCTGAGGTCAGCGAATACAGCTTCAGAAACAACATCACAATTGCATCCACAAAAGGGACTTCGAAGGGAAAGAGATAATGAGTGTAGAAATGAGGAAACCCCTCGAAGAATGACAGAAAAAACCAGTCTTCTTTTCTGCTGAGGATATCCCAGATGGATGAAGGTCACACAATGATCCTTTAGTAATAACCCTGAATATCGAAAAAATCGCAATGCCAAGGATACTGGTGGACCCAGGAAGCTCTGTCGATATACTCTTCGGTAAGACTCACAACCGACTATTCGGAAATGATGCAGCGTTAGTACTTTCGACATATAACGTGTTCGGTTTCAATGGTAAACCTTTGATACCAAGAGGAGAGTTACCATTAACAGTTTACATAGGCAAGATCGAACTCCTCACACCATTATGTGTAGTACACATTGACTCTCCATATACTGTTATTATGGGAAGACCATGGCTGCATAGTTTAATGGGAGTATTCAACGCTTCACAGAAAATCCGATTCCCAACGCCAACTGGGATATCATAAATAATTGGAGATCCTGTTGAAGCTCGTGTTTGTAATGAAATTGATGTACATCAGAGGAAAGGCTCAAAGCAAGATTCGAGGATTCGGAGCAAATTGCTAAAGATAATAGAATCTAGCATCAAAGAGCTTATTGATGAAGTAGAGTAAGGAACGGCCACGACTCCTATGGAAAAACCAAAACCAATTCCACAATCAATCATAGGGTCTGATAGGCAAGAAAAGGTCAGTGATACAAGGACATGGAGCATATCATGATAACAAATAATAAATAAAGTGGTGCATCTATATCGAAGCCATGTTAGAATACCATCGAAGGCACCAAAGAAGAGCCCTTTTGGACAGGCCCATATGTCATCGAAAAGGCAACGGGAAATGATACGTATAGTTTTCTCAACTCCGAGGGAAAACGATTGAGTACCCCAGTCGAAGGAAAATATTTGAAGCATCTTAATTAAAACTCCGTACAAGAAGAATAAATAAAGAAACAACTTGATCTGTTGTATTTCGATTCAAACTCCAGATCCTATTCAATTAGGCGTATCTCCTCTAAGGCCTTGACGCGATATAAACGAAAAGGCCCTGATGCCATATCTCCTCTAAGGGCTCGACGCCATATATATATATACAGGCCTTGACGCAAATTATAAAAAAGTCCTACTAGTGTTAGGCACAGAACCGAGGCACATGTAGTTGTAAGGGCCCTACAAGCTACATGGCACAGTCATCTACTCACAAGATACCCCGTTAGCGGTGGGTACTTTGCATCGAAGCTACATAAGCTATAGGCATTTGTACCCACTAACACTCGACCTATGGGACCTCCTTAATGAGGCATCGCGGGGATAATAAATGGGATTAACATCTACCATCAGGGTGGATGGAACCCTGAGGCAGCTAATTAGCTTACATTCACGGGAATGGTAAGCGATTCACGCAGCCAAGGGACCTCCTCTAAAAATCAAACTTATAACCTCGAGGAGCGGTGAACGAGAATGGAAGAGTTGAATTCCGGGCCGCGATAGTAGAACAATACTGTGTCTAAGCTCCAGCTTTGACCGGCACTCCCCCATTGTGATACTTGGTTATCGAGGTCAAAAGTAGCTACCTACCATAAGATTCCGACTTTACTTAGGCAAAACAAGTATCCAATATATTAAACTCATGTCTCCTCGGAGGATACTCGATACCTTTGGTACCTACCATAAACTCATATGTACAGAGGAAAACCAGGTACCTACGACCTCGATAGTCAGTGTCTGCTTGATACCGGGCAAGTAGCGAAAAACCTTTGGGAAGGGTGATCCGCAGCCCCCACTAGCTTGGTTTACTGCCTCCCACATCGAAGTAAGCCCTAGAGTTGCACTCTAAGTAACCTTAGGAGCTTAGAATTCGCAAAGTAAAACACTTCGTGCCCGATCACGAGCTACTAAACAAACAGCGCATCAAAGTAAAGCATGACTCGATCATGAAAGAAAAACTTCATCGAAAATATACTTTTAATTTCGTGGCTGATCACGAATTACTAGTAATATCACACATCAGGCAAACAACAGGCAACCCAAAAATATATCTTTCATTAACAGAAGAATTCGAGATACAAGCAAGACAATATCAGAGATCGAGGAAAAAGAAAAAATCCTTCTAAGCAGAAGTACAAGGAGCACGAGGAGAGTAATCTCGAGAAGGGGCTTCGTAGAGATTTTCAATCATATAAGACTGCCTTCATTTCTCTTCATCACTCGTTTTTAGACGTTGTTCTAAGGTTTTGCCATCCGAAGGTACTCTATCTTTCTTTGTTCAATATCCTCTTCTTCACTATACTCCAGCAGGAACTCGCTGAATAAAGAGCCCTTTCCTTTATAATCTACCTCTACATCAGCTTCAATGTCACCATTCTTATCGCCATCAGCATTTTCCTTGCTAACATCTTTGGGACCTCCCTCGTGAGCATCTTCAGTACCACATGGATTTGTTTCGAAATTACTCTCGGAAGTACCATTTGGGCCATCCTTGGGATCCCCTTTCGAGCCATCTTTGACATTCTCCCCGGGACCACCTTCAAAATCATCTCTGGAACCATCATCATCATCAGAATCTTCATCCTCAGACTCATCTTTTCTCTCCACTTTGCGGCCTTGTTCCTCTTCAACAAGTCTAACAAAATCTCATAGGGAAGCATATCTTCATCACCTGGAAGCTCTGCATCAGAATCATCTGCTCCCAAAGCTCCATAGCGGGCAGGTTCAACTCGGATATCTCTAAAAAGAGATCGACCATGGTTTCGACAAGCCTTGTTCGACAAAAAAGATTCGGTCAACTTCGATTTATAAAACAGTTCTTCCACAGAATCACCAAATTTGATATGAGGTTGAACAAGGGCGAGGGCATTAATGGTCTTTCTCAAACCTTCTTCATCCTTGAGGCGACGATCGCGCTCGGCAACTAAATCTTGGGTTTTTTTCTCTACTTTTTTCGAGACGGCGGTTACACTCGTTAGTCAATTCTTGGGTACTTCTCTTTGCATCCGCAAGGCGACGGTTGCTCTCCTTGGATAATTCTTGGCTAACTTTCCTCAAGTCATCTTCAAACTTTAATTTCAGAATCAACTATGAAATCAATTGGGCAGCAGCTTCATCCCTTTCCAACTTAGCATTCGCAATCTTATGCTTCAAATTCGCTTCGATACCTGGAACATGAAAACATTTATATTAAAACACATCTCGAGGATATAATTAAATTCACGCGATAAAATTCTAAAACCAGGTGTCCTACTTTCTTTAGCAACCACGAAGTAAGTAACCTCTTGTTCGTTAGAGAAACGAGGTCTCGAAATTCTCCTCATAATATCTTCCTCAGGGTTCCACCCCAACTTTGCTAGTTCAATTCGATATTCATTTGTCAATTTCGAGAAATGATCCTTGGAAGAATTAGCTTTCGCAAGTTCTTTGTTAATCTCATTTTGACCACTCTGTAAGCCCTTATTAACATCCGACAGCTCTTTATTCTCCTTCCTCAAAGCAATATTTAGAACTTTTAAATTGTTAACTTGACTCTCCAAATTTTCAATTACGAGCCTGCCAGAAGTGCGAATTGATTGATCCTTCAGGCGGCATCCCGTTCTCGGGTCAGACGATTAATATCCAACTGAAATTGGTGCATCTCTTGAGCCATTCGTTGATTTTTTTCCCTCTCATACTTGAGCAAGCGTTCCACTTCTGCCTTATTCTTTCTTTCCTTAAAAAGGATATCTTCAGCTCCAAGTCTCCTTTTTCGTTGGTAGTCTCGGTCATCTCGAGCACCAGATCTCTCATTGACAAGGCAGTCACGTTCATCTCGATAACCTTTGTCTAGACCATAAGCCGCATTCGTATGCTTACGGCTCGCTTGTGAATATGTGTTAAGAGATAAGTCAACTAGACGGAGTTTTTCCTTCTCTTCAGCTAACTCCCCTTTTTTACACCGGTAAAAAGAACTCAGCATCTACCAGGAAAAACAAAAAAAGGAAAGAAAAATGACTCATACCTGCCAGTTTTGCACGCTTAGCAGCAATACGAGTCTTCTCGGCAAGCAGCTCTTCCAGCATTCGAATAAATTTCCGCTCATAGTATTGTACATCACCACTGATGAAAGGAGTAAGTCAACAAGCTCGATCTATGATGGTCACCCTGTGAAACAAAGCTCAACCTATTTAGCAACAACGACGACTAGTAAAAGCAGCAGGGCAAAAGAAGTCTAAATACCCTTACCATTTGAAGCATGGCAAGATTCTCTTCGAAGGTAAAGAGAGGATTACGAGGATCGCAAACGTCTCCAAGGAAATCCCCACCAAATACATCAACAATCTTCTTGCAGAACTCTAGATTAATTGGACACTGTGAAGGATCGAAAACATGCGAACTGAATCGAGAGGAAACCTCCTTAGTAAAATCACAGGGATCATGATTCTCTCGAATTACTCTTCTAAAAAAATTCGCTGTATACGGCTCGATGTGTAATCCAGCCAAAAAGGGAGCCCTCGGGAATTTCGAACTACTGGGACGGTTAATAAGTATTTTACTCGGATACTCTGAAGAACCCACAGTTTCTCCCTTTCGAGGCAATAAAAGATCAACGAGAGGGATAGCTTTCTTCGAAGAAAGCTTGAATGGCACTACGACTGAGGCAGTAGCTGAATTAGGGACACTAGCAACGCCTGCGGCACCCGAAACAATGTTACCAGAAGAAGGGGCTGAGGCAGCAGACGTAGAAGCAATAACACAAGCAGAGGCAGAAGTACTCGATACAACGTTACACGAAGCAGAGGCAGTGACAACCACATTCTCAGAAACATTGTCACGTTTTGAAGCATAAACAACCTTCCAATCTGGTTGCTCATCTCCTGGAAATACCTTTAAGCTATCAACTAAGGATTTCACATTTTCTTCATTCATGCTCTTCGAGGTCACTCTGGCCACACATGTACTTTTCTTCAAACCTTGCTTAGGTTTAGTAAGATTCTTCTTTTGCACAACAAAGTGGTATTCCATCGAATCATCTATACTTCGATAACTTTGCCCTACAAGAAAAGATCCGTCTTTCTCAGGAAACAAACAAAGGCAAGTATTCATGCTTCAAATAACACATTTCAGATAAATGGTGTTTGTTACATGATCCTTAGTATTTTCTCCTGTACGGGAACGTTTTGGACCCCCCGGAATGTTCTCGAGAACAACTTTCCTTTTTAGCAGTACTCCGCGAGACAACTCCTTTTCCTCTTCAGAAAAATGAACTGTGAAAAGATGTTGAGTCGAGAATTGATGACCATCCTCGAAGTCCTTTCGACGCCAGAAACGCCCTGAATCCTTTCAACCCCGAAGAACAGGGCCAACGAATAGTACAGGTTTCGTGTACCAGTCTTCGTCAAGGGAATAATCAGGGAAACCAGGAATTATGTTCTTTACACCCTTCATAGGCTCAATGCGAACTCCCCAAGGGGCAGCCTCGTTGTCAAGTGTTAGGTAGGCCTTGAAGTGTTTAAAAAAGTTCAAAGTTGTAAAATAATACTTCGATGTCGAACCTGCAACAGAGTTGTCCTCCAAACAAGAGACCCATTTGTTGATTAATTGAATCGAGCTACAAGTAAGCTGCATTACTCCCCGAGCTTCAGGTATCGAACAGAGAATCTCGAGAAATAGAGGATTGGCAGAGTGATACAATGGGTGGAAAATCCCAGCAAGAATCTGGTGAGTTGTAATCAGCAACTTCTCTTCACCGCTGATATTCCTCGATCAGTTCGGGAGTCAACCTACCGTTGAGAGAATGAACAAACTCTATTCAAAAGAATTAGGTTTAAAACCTAAAGCGTCCATCATGGAGATAAGAGCGTCGATAGAAGGAGAAAAAGTCATCTAAAAAGAGGGGAAGAATAACAAAAAGAAGTACGGGAAAGCCTGGCCAGAATCGAAAGTTCCAGCGGCCGAAGGCTTGAAATTTCAAAGATAGTAAAAACAAGAAAAGACCTACCTTTATGAACTATTTGACGAAATAAAGGAAGGGGTGCCTAAGGATTTCCCAAAACAAGCTCGGATTCGAGACCAAAATCAGAACTTTTGGAGAAAAAAGAAGACGGAGTAAAAGAAGAAGAAGAATTTGAAAAGGCTAAAACTTTTTAGAGGGAGAAAATAAAACTTAAATAGGAGAGGGAAACCAGCGCTATAGGTAAGAAGGTTAAAAGGTGGCTGAAATCTCGGGAACATGCAGAACGTGTCACTGAGACGTCACATCAGGCAAGTAATGGGGCACGTGTTACAGAAATGGAAATCGAAGGCGAATTTCCTTCCCCAGCATCTTCGATTCCTGGGAAAGAAAAGAGGCAAACTGTAGGGGCATAAAACCATCGAACCACGTGTCAACATTCCAGGGAAGGAGCACCATAAGAGAAAAAGAAGTACGAAGCGCTGAATAACTTGAAAGAGTAATCACCCAGAGAACATTATGAGAAGAAGAAGCACATCGAAGACAAACAGAACAACGAATAAAGGGGTATAATCGAAGGTGCAGATACCTCGTGCAAAGGATCGAAGGGCTACCAAATAAGGGTTTCCTCGATGTTCTCTCGAGGACCACCGACTTACTCGACAACTTCTGACACACCCATGATTGTGTAGTTTGTTTTATTAGCTGTAATCCAATTGTGGCTGGATTTATAAAATGAGAGCTCATGCTCAGTTGTAGGGGTTGGATTTTCTGATAAGGCTTGGGACTTTTGAGAGAGACTAGGTTAGTAATTGATCTCCTCATGTCTTTGAGCACAAGATCCTTTTAGAATTAGCCAGAGATATATTTTTCTTTAATGAATACTTAGATCATTACTTATTGTTTTAGTGTTTAAATCTAATCGAGGTTGTGTTTTATCATTCAATCTCGATGTTGTGTAGACCAAACTAGCTCTTAAAACTCATGGTTTATGTAATCTCCTGATAGTTGTTGGGTATAATATCTCTTAGCAGATTTTATATCGATGTGGATACCCTAAGTTCAATAGGGCCCAAAAGGCCATAGTTATGTCCATCAAAGCCCATTTAGAGAAAAGTCAAAGAGGTTGGACTAGATGGTCAAATAAGGATTAAGGATAAGGAGTGGTGATTATGTAAATAAAGGGTAAAATGACACATGTCAATTAGAGGAAAAAGAGAAAACCCTATAAATAGACCTTTAATAAGATCATTTAGGGGTTCCCATTTTTGGGAAGGGAGAGAGATTAAGAAAAGAGATCATTAAGAGAAGAGAGAGAGAGAGAGAGAAAGGGAGAGAGATAGAAAGCCCTACCCCTGTAACTCGGACCGGACTTCCATAAGCACCTCTCCACATTTGGCGACCACATTGGGAGTCCGATTTCGAGTCCAGCGGAATGCACTCGGTTCAGGATGCATCAACCGCGCCTGAAAGGGACGTCGAGCGAATCCAAGAGTCGGACGGAAGTACGTTTTGGTGGAGCATAATCCAATTGATAGTGACTCTGAAGAAGCGAGGGGAAGCGAAAGAGTCTCGATGGGGATTTCGAGCACGCAGGCAGCGCGGCCGGAGAGCAGTAAAGGTGTCGACGCGTCGACCAACAATGAAGCGCGAACCCTAAGTGTGGAGGACATGCAACGGGAGTATGAGGTGCACACGCAAAGACAACAGCAGCTAGTTGCCATGATGAAACAAAAAGGTAACGCGTCGCCGCTCAGCAATACAGAGGTGGTCACGGGAGTGATTAATGAACTAAACATCGCGAGGACCCCCTTTGAGGTTCAGATACCCGTCACCATTGAAGAGTAAGGAGGTATCTCCAAAGAATATTTAGCCAAGACATTGAAGAACACTATCGCGTATCGAGACAGGGCAATGGGTACATCTCTTTGGACCACCATACCTGAAGGAACTCTTTTATTACAAATTTCCCCTGATTACACGTCTCCAAAGGTTAAAACATACTCTGGAAAAGGGAACACCTCAGTCGTTTCCTCTCGGCGATGAATAAAAATGCTCGAGATGGGAATTTGTGTATGAAAGTGAAGATGGTGAAAAATGGAAGAGGGACAAAAATGTAAAACGACTCTCTAATTATGTCTTGCCAAGAGGCAATTGCCCACTCAAGCACATCTCTATAGCTCAGAATACAACCTGTTCTGCAAGTTGAATATGCTCTCTATGAGTTCTCTCTTATAACTCCCGGTGGAGAGAATAATATCATAGTACAATGCTAAATAACCCCACCAACTCATAAAACCACCAATCTACTTCATGTCGACATCGCCTCGAATTCCTCGTCACAGAACTAAATTGCTCACTGGTACCATGGTGGAGAGTTAACAGAGACGCATCCTCATGGATTTCCTCTTAAAATACGACTCAACATCTGAGTCTCAATGAAAACCTCAGAAACATCGCGGCTATAGGCCTGTCCAGAGCCCTCTGAGAAGTATACAACAACCTAAACACACTTAGGCAGGCCACAATCTAAACACATAATGACCTAATATACCATGGATAAGCTTGTCATGACCTAAAATACGCCATAGCCCAAGTGCACAAACATGTCGTGATCGAAGTGGCTTGGCCTAAATGCGCCACAAAAGATTGGCCTTGGCCAGTGGCCAAGGACGTGGCCTCAAGACCATGGCGCCATAAAAGATTGGCCTTGGTCACAAGGCCATCGCGCCATGCTCATGGCGCCATAAAAGATTGGCCATGGCCATTGGCCGTGGCCACAAAGCCATGGCGCCATGATCACGCCGCCACAAAAGATTGATCATGGCCACAAGGGGCACCACAAATTATTAGCCTTGGCCAATGGCCAAGGCTGTTGCTATAAGGCCATGGCACGCACCCATGGCACCATATCCATGTTGGCCATAGAGCCATAGCCATGCAACGCTGTTTAACTCAACACAACCATGCAATATGTGCATACTACACGAGATATCAAAAACATCACACGGGGGGATAACTTTAGTAGTATTGGTCTGGCGGTCTACGACAGTTAGAAAGAAACTGATAGAGATGATGGACAGTTACGAGAAGGTGGTGCTGAGTGGACACGTTCTACACGACTCTAGCAGTTACAGAGCATAACTCATGTCCTCCACTCCTCCACTCTTCCACGGCTTCCACCTTCTCTGTCGAGAGATCAGGGTGAGTTCAACACTATAAATAGAGGCTTCCTCTATCTTTCAAGGCAGAATATTCAAAGCACCAGAGCCTCAGAGCACGAGCAAAAACCAGATTCGGAGTATTCAATACACTTTAAGCCTTGAAGATTTCTAGTCACACTAACGACGGAAATCTTGAACTCTCACACCCAGAAACACACATTCTCAACCTGATCTCAAGTTTCTTTCATTGTTTCCCTCCCTAGATCAAACTCTATACTCTCTGTGACCGAAGAAAGACTTGAACGACCATTGACTTGGTTTAGGCTTGTCTTGTTCGATCTTGATCTCGAGCACTACGAAAGTACTTAGAGACGGTAAAGTGTTTTTCAGGCAAAAACATTTGGCGACCACAGTGGGAGATCAATCTCTCGGTCCCAGAAGACTTTCTCAAAAATGGTTGAACTCAGGTCAGAATCAGACAACAAAAATCCCAACTCTTCAACTGACGGTGCTGCAACTTCCAATGCAACACCTACCAATCCACCAACATCTAGCGTTACGCCCAACACTCAAGACGCTCATGACGCTTCCCCTGCAACGCCTATTGCTCCGGCGATTCCTGTCACTCCGGTGACTCCCGTTGCTCCAGTCAACACCTCTGGCAAGAACCCTTCCTCCACAATCAAGGTCAATGCTACCGCCGAAAAGGGAAAAGGAGTGTTAAAGACATTAACCATTGACGAGTTGGCCAAACGCCAAGACGATCTTGTAGAAAGTCAGGATAAAATGTTCGACACTCAACTAGGAATCCTAGCTTGTCTCAAAACCTTGACTGCAAAGCTGTCGAATTAACCAGTCAAAGAAACCCCCGAGACTACTGCTGCTGGCGCCCACTCTGCTGTGATCCATATCCGAGACCTCCTGTTCAGAGGAGTCTCACCAAAGAGGAGGGCAACAACCCCGTTACATCACGACAGACGATTTGGATAGGCTACTGCGAAACCGGGAAAGACAGACGACGCTACCTGTCCACCAACACCGTCCATCATATCCATACAAAGCGCAGAGGATCCCTCTCCCCAAAGGGTATGTTTATCCTCCGTTCTCCTTGTACGATGGAACCGGGAACACTCGTGAGCACGTCTCACGATTTTTGGTGTCGTTAGGGGAACATGAATACAATCACGTATTGAGGCTCAAGTAATTTTCAAAGTCCCTCACTGGGAGAGCCTACATCTGGTACAATAACCTCGCCCCAAACAGCATCGGTACATGGAGCAAGATGGTGAACGCATTTTACCGCAAATACTTATTTGTGTCGGAACAAGTAACGCTATCAGACCTAGGCAGGATGTTTCAGAGACCCAGCGAACACTCGAACGACTATGTGAAGTGATTCAGGATCCAAGCTCTCAACTGTCATGATCCGAATGTCACAAAACTATAATTGGTGGAGCTCTGCATCAATGGAATGATCCCATCTTATCGATCTCTCTTGAAAAACCTTCATTTACAAACATTCTCTGAACTCCAAGAAGCTGCAAAGAGATCTTCCACGACCGCACCTGCGCTACAAGAAAGAGCTAAGCCCCTGAGGAGTGAAAAAGCATGTAATACTCGTGGCGACATGAGCCAATCAACAAGCAGTATAACAACAACCTACCGTCAATGAGCGATGTCAGCGAATGAGGGAAGATGAAGAGCTCTGCTACAGAGGCGACACACCCAAAGTGTACGAACTCAGCTCTAGGGACCCCGAATAAGAATGCAAACCAAGGCGGGCCACAACAACCGGAGATGCGGAGGCAAAAGGCCATACTGGAAGTACCAGACTAGTCGTTCCCCACGAAGGAGGTTCTAGAGATGTTAGATACCTGGATCCATGACGGGACAATTGAACTACCTCCAGTACGACAACCTCCAACAACTGAAGAGGTAGCAAGCCCAAGGAATTTTCACTACCACCGAGTCACTACCCACTCCACCAGAGATTGTTTTAGCCTCAAACGAATTTTCCAAGCCAAGGTAGAATCTGGAGAATTGCACTTGGGGAACGAAGGTGTATATCAAGACCCTTTACCGGTTCGGGCATTCACCCTTCCTGAGGAGCCAGTGAACAAGACAAGGGATAATGTATCAACTATGTGAGACTCTCTGTCTCTCGAAACCACAACGAAAATATATGTTCACAGTTTGAACATGATAGTATCAGGTAGACGCCTACCCTTCAAAGAAGTTGATGAACAACCAACACCCAAGCAAGAGAAACCAACAAAAGGACAAGGTTGGGGACTTCTCAAAACCGCTCGCCTCTACCATGCTGAATTCCCGAAGATGCTCATTGATCCTAGATACCTAGTCAACGTCATTTCGGTAAAAACTCTTAGAGCAGCCAGCATCCCTCGAAGTGAAGCCATCCACGCCCCTGCAGTCATCAAGGATCTGAATGGGATTGAGGTACACACCTATGGGTATATCGCTCTACCAGTAGAAGTCGCCACGTTTCCAACCATTGCAGAGTTCCACATCGTCAAGGAATACGTAGGGAGCGACATGGTACTAGGACATCCTTGGTTCTGCGACAACCAAGAAGTACTTCATAATCAGTTATCAATGCCTGGAACATTCAGGAAGGGATCCACGCAAGGAGGAAAAACTACTAAGGCGATGGTGCTGTCATCAACCGAGCCCAAGGAAACGAATGAGGACTCCCTCGGTGAAGAAGGTATTACATTGTAGATGGTGAAAAATGGAAGAGAGACAAAAATGTAAAACGACTCTCTGATTACGCCTTACCTAAAAGAAGTTGCCTACTCGGGCATATCTCTATAGCTGAGAATGCAACCTATTATACGAGCTGAATATACTCTCTATGAGTTCTCTTATAACTCCCGGTTAAGAGCATGATATCATGGTGCAGTACCAACGCCACCAACACATAAACCCATCAGTTTACTTCATGTCGACATCGCCTCAAATTCCTCGATATCAGAACTAAATTGCTCAATGGTATGCGGTGGAGAGTTAACAGAGACGCATCCGCATAGATTTCCTCTTAAAATACGACTCAACACCTGAGTCTCAATGAAAACCTCAGAAACATCGCAGCTCTAGGCCTGTACAGAGCTCTCTGAAAAGCATACAACAGCCTAAATACACTTAGGCAGGCCACACTAAAATTGTCTAACATACCATGGATAAGCACGCTATGACCTAAAATACGCCACAGCGCAAGTGCATAAGTACTATATAGCCAAAGTGGCATAGCCTGAATACGCTACGAAAGGATTGGCCTTGGTCAAGCACCAAGACCTAGTCTCGAAGCCGTGGCGCCGCACTCATAGGCACCACGAGAAAATTGGCCCTGGTCAGTGGCCAAGGCCGTAGCCCCTAGGCATGACGCCATAATTTATGGAGCCACAATAGTTGGACTTGGCCAGTGGCCAAGGCAGTGGTCTCCTAGACCATGGCGCCATAAGAATGGCGCCATACCAAAACTGGCCTTGGCCTGTGGCCAAGGCCGTAACACCAATACAATAGTGCCATGATGCATGGCGCCACGAGATCTAACCTTGGCCCGAGGCCAAGGTCATAGCTGTTATACCATGGCGCCATATCCATGGCGCCATGAGTTCCTAGCCCTGGCCAATGGCCAAGGCTGCCGCTATACATCCACTATGCGTGTCTCTAGCGCCACACTCACATCGGTCACAGAGTCATAGCCACACGACGTTGTTCAAACTCAACACAACCATGCAATGTCTGCATACCACTCGAGATATCGAAACATCACACGGGGGGATAACTTTAGGGGTATTAGTCTGGCGGTCTACGACAGTTAGAAAGATACTGATAGAGATGATGGGCAGTTACGAGAAAGTGGTGCTGAATGGATACGTTCTACGCGACTCGAGCAGTTACAGAACTTAACTCACGTCCTCCACTCCTCCACTCTTCCGGCTTCCACCTTTTCTGTCGAGAGATTAGGGTGAGTTCAACACTATAGATAGAGGCTTCTTTTATCTTCCAAGGCAAGACATCTTTCTAGATCATTCAGAAACATTCTCAGAGCTAAAACACCTGAGCAATACAACACGCTTCCAGCCTTGGAGATTTCCAGTCAACCTTATGACGGAGATCCTGAAGTCTTACACCCAAAAACACACATCCTCAACCTGATCTCAAGTTTCTTCACTGTTTCCCTCCCTAGATCAACCTCTATCCTCTCTGTGACCGAAGCAAGATTTGAACGACCATTGACTTGGTTCAGGCTTGTCTTGTTCGACTTTGATCTCGAGCACTACGAAAGTACCCAGAGACGGTGCATTGTTTTTCAGGTAAAAACATTTGGCGACCACAGTGGGAGATCAATCTCTCGGTTTCGGAAGGTTTCCTTTAAGATGTCTGAACTAGGAATGGGATCTAATACTGAAAAACCTAATCCTCACATCAATACCTCAACCTCAAACTCTACGAGAAAGACAGGCTCCAGTAGCAATTACCCACCATCGACCAATACCAACGACGGGGAAGGCAAGAACCCGCTGGCGACTCTAGGTATAGAAGAAGTAGCCCGACGACAAGACACCCTCTCCAGCCAACAGGTGAACATCACTGCTGCCCTGATGGAGATTACAGCCTATCTCCAATCCCTTGCAGAGAAACTGCCAAATGCTCCTACTGTCCCAGCGGTGGAAAGAATCATTTCACGAACGGGAGACGAGTCGACTACGGTTCCGCACCACCAAATCTCTGCTCCATCAACCCAGAAGCATTTGCGAGACTTCTCCGCTCCCTCCTTCCCAACATATGATGGAACTGGCAGTGCACGTGAACACGTCTCACGCTTCCTAGAATCTCTGAAGGAATATGGATACAGTCACACCTTGAGACTCAACGAGTTCCCGAAGTCTCTCGTTGGGGAGGCTTACCAATGGTACACTCGTCTCACACCAAAAGCCACAAGTACCTGGAGTGAATTGATAAACGCATTCTTCAAAGAATACCTCTTCGGAAAGGTAACACTATCTAATCTGAGCAAAATGCACCGAAAGACCGGTGAATGCCCCGACAATTATGTGAAGAGATTCGAGGACAAGCTCTTGGCTGCTGCACTCCAGACGTAACGGAGCCACATCTAGTGGAAGTCTGCACCAGTACCTTGACTGCTATCTACCGAGCTCTTCTGGAAGATCTCCAATTCCAGACTCTCTCTGAACTTCAGGAAGAAGCAGCACGATCAACCACCATAATGCCTACCCTGAAAGAAAAGCTCAACTACTGAAATATGGAAAACTCCACGAGGCCGATGAAACCCCTCCGTCTAGGGGCTTAGAAGACAACAACAAAAAAAGAAAAGCAGGAGAGCGTCTTGCTGAACGCAAGGTACGAGACTCAACCTCGATGACCATGATGAGAGGCATGACACCAGAAGAGGATCGCAACGACAACAAGAGGGGATCAACTTGCTGAAAGACATCTCAACAAGAGAAGTAGGAGAGCTACTAGACTCCTGGTCCGAGACAAACTCGTGGAATTACTCAAAGTTTTGAGAGTTCCTACTACCGAAGAAATAGAGCACCCTCGGTACTGTCACTACCATAGGGTCCAGTGTTACAGTTTTAGACGTATTCTCTGAGATCGCATCCTCAAGGCTAAGGCGTGTTCTCACGAACTACATTAAGGGCCTCCACGCATCCAAACTCTCACTGACCACAAAGAGCTTGTGAATCAAAGGGTGGAAAGTCTAATGCACCAATTATGCGAAATTCTATGCTTCTCAAAGCCTCAACGCCAAGATATGTTTATAGCGCTTAACTACGTGGTATCGGGGAGGCGACTACCACTTGAGGAGAGGAAGGACCCACGCCCGCCAGCTCAAAGGGAATCTTCGGTGAAATATGACTGGGGACTGTTAGATAGACAGGGTTGGGGAATCCTCACCACTGCGTGTCTGCGTGACTCCGAATTCCCCAACACGTTGCTGGACCCAGGAACAAAAATCAATATCATCTCCGCAATGACACTAGAGGCTGCAGGGATCTCACTACATGACGCCACTCATTCTCCGACAACGTTGGAAGACCCAGAAGGAAGATCAGTGGTGACCCACGAACAAATAACTCTGCAGGTGAAAGTGAACAAAGTATAGACAAAGGCCGAACTCTACGTTGTCACACAAAGTGTGGAGGGTAAAACCCCTCGGGACACGCGTCGTGCATCCGGGAAGC
>JAJJMA010179475.1:0-10131 GCA_023529015.1 Papaver nudicaule
ACACCTCTCTC
This sequence comes from Papaver nudicaule, assembly GCA_023529015.1. Classification (NCBI taxonomy): domain Eukaryota; kingdom Viridiplantae; phylum Streptophyta; class Magnoliopsida; order Ranunculales; family Papaveraceae; genus Papaver; species Papaver nudicaule. The sequence goes on from JAJJMA010179475.1 coordinate 12, forward strand.
TCACAAAATCAGTTGAATCAATACCTCCCTCACACAAAATTCGTATCATATCCAAACCCATACAACAGAAATCCAAGAACCTAACCCTAAACTGTCGATTTGGTTCTGGAATCGATCGGTGATTTCTAACCTAACCCTAAACTCTCGATTAGGGCTTCTGATTTCTTATTTTTTTGTGTTTCTCGATTAGGGTTTCTGATTTATCTCATTTCCTTGTGTTTCTCGATTATGGTTTCTGATTTCTCTACAATTTCGAGCATATTGATTTAATTTTGGGTATTTCAAAATGTCGAAATCAATGTTTAAAGATCTTACTCATGGTAATCCTGCTTAATGTTAGGGTTTTTCAATTTTAGGGTTTTATCTAACTGTGGGTATTTTTTTTGCAGATGTTAAAGATTTTTACCGCCAATGTGATCCTGGTTAGGGTTTCTATCTCTTTGCATGTTTCTTAGATTTGGAATTAAATTTTGTCATTTTTGTTTGTAGAAGATTTTGTTTGTGAAATTGGGTTTTATCTTGTTTTCCTGTTCAGAAAAGAACCCATGATTTAGATTTTCTTATACAACATTGCTTTAGTTTTAATTTCAGCAAATCAATAAAGAGAAATTGTGTCCTCAAACTGTTTGTTAAAGTGTTTGAATGGAGTTGAAATACTTTAGTTTCAGTATGGGTGTTGCTAGTATTGTTCTTCTCCCTTCTTCTTTGTATGAAACTTATTTGATATCATTAGGCTATGGATTTCCTGTATATTTCTGCAATCTGGATTACTAACTTTACTATTTGTAGGTTGTTGTTAACATTTTGAATATCAGGAAGTTTAAGTTAAGATTTCTTTTGTAATTTTTGCTTGTGATTTAAGGGTTTATGGTTTTCGGTTTGTATCAACAGGAAACTCCTGTTTTTGCTTCTGTGTCTCACTTCATCTCTTTGGATTAGCAGGACATTGCAACTGAATACCGACAGGATACTCATGTTTTTAATCGAAGGTTAGAAGTCTTGCCATGACTGCCTATTGCTGTGAAATGAATCTTTATTGGGGGAAGTTGGTAGTAAATTATCAGGTAGGCTTCCTCTCAAATGTTGAGATTGGGAAAGGTATGTATGTGGTTGTTTCAGTGATGATAAGATGCTTGCTAAGATGATTAATGGTTGAAGTAGTAAAAAATTCTAAAGTTATGGGTTGTGTGTTCTGATGCAGGGTTGGTATATTGCGACTGTGGTTCTAAAGGATAGGAAACGGTTCGTGATATGGGTTATGTGCTAATATTATCCACAGGTTCGTGATATGGCAACTCTGTATCTGAGTATTCTTGGAGATGATGCATCTGTTGGTGAAACTGATGAGAGTAAGAAGGAATTTGTCTTCGGCTCATTGGACATCCCCTTGGTCAATCTTGAGTCAAGTTTAAAGAACTATGTAGGTTTATGCTCAGCCTCTTTTGTTCACTTTCTTACATATTTCAGTTACTTAATCTCTTTTGTTCACACCGGTGCTTAAATAAGGTGCGTGCTTAACTCTTCCAGGCATGTCAAAGAAGGGATGTGGGATCTGGATTTATCCTCATCAGGTCATGCTTTGGATCACATATGTACCTTATTGGACCATGTCGGAGCTCTTCCATACTTTACTGAGGTTTGCGGATACAATGGCCCAATTTACATGATTTTAAGTTATCAAAATCTTTTAATGAAAATATCCCTTATTAGAATCAGATGACAGCTACTTTGGTGCGTAAGTATTAAGTTATTTTTCAGTTTTACATTGTTGTTTCAGAAAGATATACAAAACTTGTCAGCTGATTAAAATGAGATTGTTTTACATGAAGGTGGTGGTAATAGTCCTGCTGTAGCAGTTCCCCTGCTTGCGTTAGGAACTCAGAGTGGGACCATTGATGTCATTGATGTTTCTGCCAATGCTGTAGCAGCAAGCTTTTCTGTTCATCATACTATTATTAGGGGATTAAGGTGGCTTGGAAATTTTCGTCTTGTTTCATTCTCATATGTTCAGGTATATGCAATTTAGTTAAGCCATAAATTTCGGTAAACGGAACATAGCCGTTTTCTCCCTTGTTAACCAACTATTCCCTTAATGTTCGCTCATACTCAATTTCCTGATGATCTCTTGTGACATACTTCCTTCAGATGCTTTATGTTTTCACTTCTTTCTAGGTTTCCTTGTACTGTGATTTGTCTTAGTTTACTTGTGTCCTTGTGCTGATACACATCATTCCGTATTCAAGTGAGTGAAAAAGATGGTGGATATACAAATAGACTTGTCGTGACATGTCTTAGAAGTGGTCTTAATCGAGCATTTCGTGTCTTAGAAAAACCAGAACGGGCTCCAATTAGAGTGAGGCGTCCGGTTGCATTGGTTTCTCTACTGGTGTCTAATGTACTGGGAAAAATTGCTGATCCAACAGATGCGATGTATATGCAACTTGCGATATTTTTGGCGCTTATGGGAATCTTAAGGTATGATCATTTCAAATATTTTTTTATTTTTTCCATTTTAAACAACAGTCTGATGATTACATACATAGGACAAACATCAGTAAGAATCATCATATTAGTCCTACTGGTTTCAGGTCTTTCATAACTATGTCCTGTCTACATGGATCGAGTGGTTCAGCGTCAACTTATTTTTACTAGGACCTGTATGTAACTACTGAATCATCTACATGTACACCATGACATTTTGAACTCGTTGCTTCTTGTTATTGTTAGGAACTATGCTTCCTAGGCTAAATGTAAGGCAAAGAATAGTCTCTGAGAAATGATAGACAACTGACCAAAAAGAAAAGAGAGAATAATAGATCACCCAGCGCAATTATAGTTTATAATACACGCGTAGCAGCCGTAGGCTTTGAGATGCATTCGGTAACTTGGTTAAGTTTGTCTATCTTGGTTAAGTTTGTCTATCTTGGTTAACTTATAGTAGAAGCACAGGTCTCATCTTTCAGCAAGTAATTTACCATCTGTTGTTGTCTTACACCCATACAACATACACAAAAGATTTTTCTTTCGCCAAGGCATTCCCTCACCTGTTCGGATCTGACAGAGATTGCTTCATACAGGTGCTGGTCCATCTTGCACTAACTCATACAGGTATCGAGATTCCAAATCAAATCTCCCTTTATGCAGCCTTCAATGCTATAAGACTACTGATCAGTCACACTCTTGTAAGCTCACATGGGATAAGATAGCTGTTGTGTCTTGACTATCACACTCTTGTAAGCTCACATTTTCTTTTCTGCTGCAGGGGGAGGATGGTGCAACCGTGAAATGCTGCTTCAGACTTCAGAGCAAGTATTCAATGACGCAAATGAAGAATTTTCAAAACTTTCTCAAGTCAGAGAAGTTCCAGACATGGAAGAAGCGTTTTTTCTCAAGTTGCAGGGACAAGTTACAGCCTTTGGTGAGACTAGAGCTTCTTAACACCTTCCAGGGACAAGTTGCAGCCTTTGGTGGATTATGTGTTAACACTTGGGAAGATGCTGGAAAAGAAGCACATATCAGGCCATGCCATGGTTTGGATCCTCCCATGGTTAGTTTTTTATTTTGTTTGTGTTATGTGTGTTTGATGGTATTGAATTTAATGAATTCAATTTCTATGTAATGTTCAATAAATTTGGATAAATGAATGAAGAGAAAGTTCTGCTACAGATTGAACTAATTATTTGTATTACAAGAATTTTGAAATCACAAATTTTGTAATACAAATTTTGTCATTATTTTTTTTTAAATTCCTACTAAAAAATTTGCAACGGATATATTCGTTGCTCAAAAGGAAATAACCGTGGCACAAATTAGCTCTGTGCAACGGATGAAAACAATTTGTGCAACGGATATATCCGTTGCACAATCCGTTGCGCACATGTGCAACGCCACTTTTGAAACGGAAATAAGCGTGGCACAAAATCTGTGCAACGGTTATATCCGTTGCACATGGGGCGATTTGGCGTAGTGGTAGGCTAGTGTTTGTAGTCAGTTTGTACTGGGCGGTGTTCAAAACTGGACGAGGTCCCGAGGTTTTTCTGCAAGGCAGTTTCCTCGTTAAAAAACGTTTGGTGTCTTGTGTGCTTTTACTTTCCGCATTATAACTCTGATTTATAATTAAAGCACCAAGTAGTACGTTATTACCTAACTGTTGAGATTACTCCAGTTAGAGGTTTGGATATTGATTTTTGAGATCGTCCAGACTCTTTACCATAAGACTCACGAGCCAAAACGAAAAGTTGGTAGTATTTCGGTACCCCTTCTTTTTCAAGACACACTTCACACTGAATGTATGATGTTGAACACAGGTACTTCTTGCACTACAACTCGTGGAAGGTTGACGGCGCAAGAGAACCATGTTTAGATGATGCAAAAAAAATGGCGGAAGCACTGATGCCGGCCATCAACAAATTCATGCAAAGAATGGGGTGTAGTGAGGTTAGAAAAGCTGAAGTTCTTGACAAAGAAACGCCACAACAAGGACAGAGTAGAGATTGTCTTTTATTCGTGTGCCACTTCATGAAAGTGTATTCAAAAGCTAATGTAAAAGGGTACGATCTGACTCCGTTGCCTGACGAAGAACTTCGAGAAAAACTGTTCAAGAAGAGAGCAACAATAACATATAAGATGCTCACTGCATCAGGTGTTTCTGAGAAAAGTTGGAAAGAAGAAGATATGCATTAAAAAAAGTTATAACTTGTAGTCGTTGAAGTATTTGAAACTTCTAGTTATTTTTTTGAAAAACATGTTGTGTAGCTTCTAGTTCATTTTTTAATCTTGACAGTTTTTAGCTTTTAGGTCTGCATTTATTGTCACTTCAGAACAACTTGTTACTTAATTGTTACTTCATAACAAGTGTTCATATTGTCTGCACTTGATGGGTGGAATTGTTCAGCTTTTTTGTTACTTCATATTCTCATACTTCATATCCTGTTTTTGATCTCTGCACATGTCTACACTAATAACTGAAAAAAAAATGCACACAATATTAAAAGTTCATATTGTCTGAACTTAGTTTAAAAAAAAAGTATTTCTGACCCAAGTAAAAGAAGGATTTAAAGAAGGATTGACAAGTTCATATTAAAAAAAGGATTAACATGTTAATACAGTCTGCACTGTATTAAAAAAAAAATGAATTTCTGACCAAAGTAAAATCCTAAACCACAGAAAACACTGTAAAAAATTTCATAACAACATGTTCATACAGTCTGCACTTTATTAAAAAAAAAATGAATTTCTGACCAAAGTAAAATCCTAAACCACAGAAACACTGTAAAAAAATTCATAACAACAGTGTTCTTTATAGGCCAAAGTAAAAACCTAACCCATGGGTTCTCCGACCAGTTTGGAAACCTCGACCACCAGATTGGACAGGTGATGCAGCAGCAGCAGCGTGGGGTCGACGCATTGTTGGACCAACAGTTTCGACAGGTGATACAGCAACAGCAGCGCGGGGTCGACGGCTTGTTTGACCACCAATTTGTACAGGTGATTCAGCAGCAGGGTTAGGGCATGTTCTCTTATTGTGGAAGCTTGGTTTTCCACAGTTTCCGCAAATGCGCTTCTTCCCCGGTTGCTCAGACTGAGATATTCCTCTTTTTCTCTTGGGTCTTCCTGGTGGTTTCTTCACATTTGGAGGATTAATTCTATCAACTTCTTCAACATCATCCGGTTTGTCGACATCAGGAATTGGGACAATTGGATGCGAGTAGGCATTTCGATAATATTCAGTGGTGAAGTAAACCTCAATGTACTCGTACACTGCCTTGGTAGTATACCTACAAAAAAGAAGCACATTGTAAAAAAAGACGCATACATTAAATGTGAAGTCTGTCTGAACATCATATTTAGCTAGCAACAAAAGGAAAACATTTACTTAAACATCTAGATTTCCTTCTTTTTTCTTGTGCTCTGTGTAATAATAGTGTCCATACTTTCTTAACATCTAAAAAAAAACAAATACATTAAAATGTGAAGTGTGTCTGAACATCATATCTAGTTAATCTAACAATACATTAAAATGTGAAGTGTGTCTGAACATCATATCTAGTTAACAAAAAAAAGAAAAAAACAAACTGAATTACCTCAATATGCACTGCACAGCATGCGAACAAGGAAAACCATTGACTTGCCACCTTCGACATGAACAATGGTAGGACTTCAAATTTACCAAATGCTTTTTTGGAGGAATAATCGTAGTAACTTCAAACAAATCTTCAGCAGCTGGGATAACTTGATACCTCCTGCCAACATCCTTGATTCTCTTCAAATGTTTTTCCATTTCTGGAGTGAGGTATGATTTCCAAGTTGCTGATTTATTGCTCCTTGTATGTACCTGTTTCATCAATTTCACACGAAGTTGCTCTGCCAGGAAACATTGTGGCAGGTCCTTGTCATTTCTGCACCAATTATTGTATGTTTCAGCAACGTTTGAACATTTTTCTCCATACCGCATTCCTACAAATTTATGCGTTGCCCAATTCTCAAGGGGAATACCTTCCATCCACTTGATTATTTTCTTCAAATTATAAATTTCCATAGACTTCTTTGCATTCTTATAACCTTGTTCCGTTAGTGCATAGTATGCATACTTGAACATGTTGACTGCGGCCTTGTGTCTCCTATCATTCTTAGAAACTGGTATATTTCCTTTCATATGGAAATAACAATAGGAATGAGGATAACCAGGGAAGACATGTGGAACTGCATTCAGAATGCCTGTCCCACGATCACTTATGAAAGTTACTATCCTACCACAAAGAACTTTATCTCTTGGTTTTTCTAGAAACCATACCCAGTTTTCAGTATTCTCAGATGAAACTATTCCAAATGCAATAGGATACATCTCTGCAAGGGGAAAAAACATTTATTCAGGAAAAAAATAGAAAATCCCAAAAGTGTGCATAGTATCTTCACATGTATAAAACATAACCAGCATGCATAGTATCTTGTTATGGATTAAAAAAAAAACTAATAGAAAAATACCTTGATTCCCATTCTTCCCCACTGCAACCAATAGTGTGCCCTTGTATTTCCCAATAAGAAAAGTAGCATCAATGAAGATCATAGGACGGCAGAAATTATTGAAGCCATAGATAGAACCCTCGAAAGCTACAAAGAACCTTTCAAACTTCTTTGATATTTCATTTACTTCCAGTTCAACTACGCTACCTGGGTTATACTTGTTTATAGCATCAATATACCATCTAAAACTAGAATAGGCTTGTATATCATTTCCCCACAAAACTTGCTTCCCATACTCAAGACCTGACCAAGCTTGATGGTACGATAACTCTAAACCATAATCTGTAAACATAATTTCTTTTATATCTTCAGCCTTCTTTTTATTTGCATTATATCTAATATCATCCATGATAATTTGCTGCACAAACTTGCGCTTGCATTTAAATTTGACAGGATTGGTTAAACCAGCTCCACATGTATGCTCCTTGTGAAAAGTTTTAATCTCAAAAAGGTTCTTTTGACCAGCAACCGCCGAAGCATGTAATCTCCACTTGCATTTTGTTGACTTCCAATTTGCGCACTTCAAAAAAATAAAATAAACACACTCAGATCTATATGTGAAGAACACATGAACAATTGGAAAAAAAAAGTATGTGAACACACTGTCGACAAGCATATATTCTAAAAAAACAGAAAAAAAAGTATGTGAAAGAAAAAAGGCTACCTTAACAGTGTATCGTTCAGGAGCACTCTTCACAATTGCGTAATGAAAACCAAAAGCAACACAATGCTTATCAACAGCAGTACGGACAGCGTCTGCACCCCCTAAAAACTGCTGACCCACATCTCCTAATACAGTCTCCCACTCTTTTAACCTTCTAGGTAGACAAACTTCAGAACGATCTTCAAAAATTGCCGCGGTGGAATCCTCAGCCAATTCATCTTCTACAACACTTTGATCATCTGTTGATGCTATTGACATAGCCCCCGTTGAAGAACAATCACCATCAAATTCAACCGACAAAACAAGTTCATAATCACTTCTCATACTGCAGAAACAAATCATTCCTTGTAGCTGGGTATCATATTTCATATACATTTTATTACCGTCGCAAAAATAACTGAAAAAAAATTCCGTGCTACGAAGAGCTGCCCAACGAGATGCAGCTATGGCCTTAAGCTCATCAACAGTGCATGTAGATGAGACAGTATAGGGGAATCTTAAATTGCAAAATTGAATAATAACTGTAGCACTTATAGCCATATTTGTCTCTGTTTTCAAAACTGGATACTGAATGCACCAAAAAACAAAAAAACATGTTAAGATTACATGCACACTACAAAAAAACAAAAAAAAAACAAAAAACATGTGTTTTGCTGTAATGTAAAAAAAACAAACACATTATCAGTTTGACCCTGGACATTATCCATTAAACCTTGCAGCTCAGTTGGGCTTCAAAAAAAATCCGGTCCCCTCGAGCCCAGGGTCAAGAGTGTAAGGGAGAGTAAGGGAATAAGACTACATGCACACTACAAAAACAGAAAAAAAAAAACAAAAAAACATATGTATTTTACTTTACTGTAATGAGAAAAAAAACATGTTCATACTAACTTCACATATTTGCAGTATACACTAAAAAAAAAAAACACATAGCATCATAGAGAAACACTAAAACAGATCATACATACAAAGCAAAAACTAATTAAACATAATCTATTAAATGGATGTTAAGAGTATATGAACACTTCAAAAAAATGAATAATCTTAGTAGACAGGTTGTTGTAGATAGTAAATCTAACTCATTCGTAATCGTAAATCTGGTTTTGTTTGCGTGATCTTAGTAGATAGGCAAATGTAGATAGTAAATCTAACTCATTCGTAATCGTAACTTGGTTTTGTTTGCGTGATCTTAGTAGATAGTAAATCTAACTCATTCGTAATACAAACACATAGCATCATAGAGAAACTGTAGCACTTATAGCCATATTTTACTGTAATGTATGAATTTTCAATCCTTTAGAAAAAATGCTTATTAACATGTGCATACTAACTTCACATATGTATTTTAATGTAATGTATGAATTTTTCAACCCTTTTGAGATGCTTATTAACATGTTCATACTAACTTCACATATGCTTATTATGTTCAGTATACACTAAAAAACATAACATCATAGAGAAAACACTAACAGACCATACTGACAAGCAAAAACTAGTTAAACTTAATCTATTAGATGTTAAGAGTATATGAACACTTCAAAAAACTCAACACAAAAAAAAAAAGTTCACAAAAAACAAGATGAATGATCTTAGTAGATACGCAAATGTAGATAATAAATCTAGTTAGGCAATTGTAGATAATAAATCTAGATGATCAAAACAAACAACATAATTAAAAGCCACAGAACAACATAATTAAAAACAGAGATGACTGATCTCTTACCTTCAGAAATTGATGATATATTAAAACTTCAGATTAATGTCATATGATAATTCAGCTGAAGGAGACCTAAAAATCAACAGTAAAAACATATCGAACATCTTACCTTAATTTACAAGTAAAAAACAGATATGAAAAAAGAAAAAGACGAATGATCTCTTACCTTAAACTATGAGAAGAATTTGAAGTCAAGAATTGAATAAGAATCGAGCGAATCAAACAAAAAAGATCTTCAACTGCTGATTCGTTTCTGAAGACTTTATCGTAAACGAATCGATCGAATCAAACCTAAAAATCAAAACCTAAAAACGATTTCAAACCTAACAATCTACACATCAAATCACGATTTGAATAAGAATTTCGCGATTTGAAATCGAGTGGTGCTGTTACTTTCGCTCGCCTTCTCTCTCGATTTCAGAATCTCTAAAACCAAACAACTGAAAAACATACTTTTTTCAAAAATCCGTTGAATTAAATGCTGGAAGGGTAATTTAGTCACAAAACGTTATCATTTGATGACGTCATGTGAGCGAAATTATCAGTTTGACCCTGGACATTATCCATTAAACCTTGCAGCTCAGTTGGGCTTAAAAAAAAATCTGGTCCCCTCGAGCCCAGGGTCAAGAGAGTAAGGGAGAGTGAGGAGAGGGTTAAATAACAAATTTCCAGTTGCTTTATTTATAGTTTTCTTGTTTAAGAAGTTGAGTTGCCTATTT
>JAJJMA010179507.1:0-26791 GCA_023529015.1 Papaver nudicaule
ACGGAACAATCTTGTGGCGCCATGAATATGGCGCCATGGCCTTTTGGTCAAAGACTAATCTCGTGGCGCCATGAATATGGCGCCATAGCCTTTTGGCCAAGGGATAACCTTGTGGCGCCATGAATATGGCGCCATGGCCCATGGCCAAGGGATAATTTTGTGGCGCCATGAATATGGCGCCATGGCCCATGGCCAAGGGATAATCTTGTGGCGCCATGAATATGGCGCCATGACCTATGGCCTTTTAGGCTAAGGCATAATCCTTGTGGCGCCATGAATATGGCGCCATGGCTATGGCATCTGGCCAAGCTTAACTTTGTGGCGTCTTGTGCCTTAGTCGTGGTGTGCGTGTTTACGCTACAACCCGTTTTGAAGTCATGGCATGCTTATCCATGGTGTGCTAGACCACCCTGAATTTGGGATTGGGTCCGCTTAGGCCTTTTTAGGCTGGTGTATGCTTCTCAGAGAGCTCTGGGCCGGCCTGGAGCTTCGATATTTCTGAGGTTTGCACCAAGACTCGTGTATTGAGTCGTATTTTAAGAGGAAATCCATGAGGATACGTCTCTGTTGATCTTTCACCGTGTACCATCAAGCGAGGTCTGGCTCTGAGCTGATCGATGGGTTTAATATGTTGGTGAGATCATTGATACTGCTCTATGACATTACCCTCTCCATCGGAGTTATAAGAGAGAGTTCATAGAGGGTTTAGCTTCATGGAACGGATTGCGCCCTGAGCTATAAAGATGAGCCTGAATAGGCGACTGTCTTTAGTAAGACACGGTTTCGAGAGTGTCTTGACAATTTTGCCCCTCTCTCATTTTCCACCATCTACAACATCATATATTCTTCATTGAAAAATGGTTAGTAGGAGTTGTGACATTATATGGAATTTCTTCTATTCTACTTATTCTATCTTTCGAAATAGTCGGCTACTTTAGTAGAGATACTAATAGCGATTGTCATCTTGTCTACAAAACCATGAGTTGTATTGGTATACGTTCCCGGTATACTAAGTTACATGATACATGAGATAGATTCAATACACTATCCATTACAATGATTTGCTTGCAAGTCACATGTATGAGAATGGATTAAGAGTACTCTAAGAGCAGAGCCCATGGATTATAGCTGAGGATGTCTACACGTCTAAGTAAGGGCCCATCTCAAGTACTTCCAGCGGATCCATGTTAAACCCTAATTTGGAACAAGGCAGTTCGCGAACTGGTTCGCGTACAGTGGCTCCGGATTTTCCTCCTGAGTTCCAAAAACATCGATTTCTACACTTACATGTATGTGAACAATAGATTCGATGTATTTGGCCTGGATTCCAAGTTCAGTCGGTTCGCGAAGCTGATGATTATCTTCGGGATAATTACGCGGGTTTACCAGATTACTCCTATCTCTTAGTTGGACTAGATCCTTATCACGAGAATATCAATGAGTCAATAAGATAAAGGGTTCGCATTTTCATTGGATCTCTATCTTGAAGTGGTTAAGAGCTAACAAACCACTTGGCAGACAAATGTTTAAAGATTTCCAAATGAGATTAACCTAGGGTTTCTTTGTGTGCAAGCTAAGTAACGAGTTCGTTTTACACATACAATAGCTAACTTGTAGCACAAATAATCTATTGCTTTATCTCAAAGCAACCTATCTTATTAGAGCTATAAATAGAGGATTGAAGAACAAAACCACAAGCATCAAGCATACATGAAATTTCTCTGTGGAATTGATCATATACTTCGGTGTAAGCTTGTTGCGGTAGTCATCCTCTATTAGGTAGCAGTTCCTCTGTGGGATTTACCTAACGACTATAAATACTTCTCTAGAGAGTTGGGAAACACATGTAGGAGTGAAAAGGGAGGGGATACCGAGATACACCACCAACTTTTAGTTTTCGTGAACTCTGTTGATTATACTACTTGAACGATCTCACAAATCAATATTCAAGTATTCACCTGAGTAATCTCAAAGGTTCTATAATCAACAATTGGATTTATGCAGTACTTTTAATTATATAAATATAATGTGGAAGATAAAAGTAATGCACTACACAAGAAGTTTTGTCAATGAGGAAACTGCAAACCTAGTAGAAAAACCCCGGGACCTCGTCCAGATGTGAACACCCTCAGTATTAACCGAATACAGACGCTAGCCTACTCTCAGACTTCGGACTGGAATGTATCGAGACTGAATTCGCCCTACAAGCAACTCAGCTACCAATGTGCTCCTACGTCTCTTGGCTCCCGCAAAAACCTACGTACTTGATTCCCCTAGCTGACGTCCTTTACAGGCCTAGGAGTTGCTCCACTTCCCTTCGTGAAGACTAGCGCTACCCTGCCTCTAATAGGACGCCTAAAAATATCCAAGTAATTAAACAAGAATACGATTGTGATTTCCTTTTAGACGTAAAGTCAAGGTTAATGGAAATATGATATGTTGAATAGGGCTTATTGATCTAGCCTAAGCAACTTTACCTCTTAACGTTTGACGAACTTAGTATGAAACCTAGTTCGTGAATATACGTAAGGAACTTCTAGGGTTTACGATACGAGATCTACCTTACGAAGTTTCTATCAAATCTTGGTCGTGATAAGATTGAAAATATTCAATCGACCCAAGATACAGGATCAAGAATTTTACTTCCGACCTGTGCTTCACGATCCTCAAGTGAAGTCTTTCAATAGTCGTAGTCCAAAAGGACTTCGAGATGACGACCAACCTTTATGCAAGGATACACAAATGTGTAGAGGATTAAGATTGTATCTTACATAAGGTCATCTATTTATAGTGATCACCAAGGGAGGCTTTGTTTAAAGTTTAAGCAACCTTGAGTAGGGCTCAAGCAAGTTCCGGAACTAAGAAGGTCCATAGCTTGAATACCCGTTCTCAATCTTCTATCAACTTTGGACTAGGCCAATAGTTAGAGAAGACTCAACCTTGATTGAAGGTTTGCGACTTCTGGTCCAAATCATGTTTGGACATCGCTTTGCGACTTCTGGTCCAAATACTTGTTTGAACATCGCTTGGATTAAGTAGTTGAATTCCATGGGCCAAGTAATGACGAGTCTGAGAACTAATCATGCCTAGACCGAAAACTTCAAGATGTGAAAGTTGAAGTTTTCTCATGGCTTATATGTACGCGTTCATGAACGCGTTCATAGAGCAGTCAAATAGAGTTCAGGAGAATTCAGGAGAATCCGTGAACTTTCATGAACGCGTTCATACAGACTTTGCTCGTTCTCTGAAATGCCATACAACACATGTACGCATTCACCGTTGAGGTCATTTTCAAGAGACAATTCAACATACTCTACCTATACATAATATCACGGATGTGACAAATGCAAAGGCGGAAATCCTAGAATACCTTCGGATCATATAAACAACATCATAGACTATTGGTATGATAGAAATGGTAAGTATGATACGGAAAGGAAAAACCTTTCTAACCTTTAGCGAGGATGTTATGATTTATCAAGTAGTAAGCTCTGGTCTTCGTCTTCGTTAGTCTTCGTCTCGATTACCTAAAACTATCCTAGTCAGAGGTTGTAGAGTAAACTTATCAAGGATTATGTTTTTGTCTCATAAACTTGACAACTGACTTGAGATAGCAATATCAGTGGGTTCGACCGAGCAATGCTCTAACAATCTCCCCCTTTGTCAATTTTAGTGACAAAAACCAATCTTACATATGGATTCAAAAAGTAAAATCTTTTAGCCCTAACCATAATGTACTTGATCTTCTTGTAATCTTCAGCGTCTTCAGATAAGAGTGTTCCTGCAAGCGAAGATTCAAGGTAGAGATAACAAACTCAAAGTCACCACACATCTTGGTTTCTAGAAGGACATAGTCCAACAAGAGTTTGTTATGCAATTGAGTAGTATGTAAAACTTGTAAGCATATTGCATCGATGCTTCAAGATACTTACACAATTTGATATGTTTTCCCTTACTCAATACACTAACTTTTGCTTTGACATGACAAGCACATCGATTTTACTCCCCCTATGACAATGCCGTAGACAATTGTCGTAGTAGATAGAAAGATTTTACTCCCCCTTACTACAAGATTTCTCCCCCTTTTTGTCATAAAATATACAAAGAAAAGAAATATAGGAATCCTCATAAAATCGCAATAATCAATGTAGACAAAGGTAAACATACCTGAAACGAGAGATAAAAAGATGCAATTCTCTCGTAGATTCCATAGCCGCACACCCCAAAAAGATATTACCATGAAGCACAAGTTCAAAAGTACTCTCCCCCATTATGTGTCATTCCATAAGGAACAACGCGACTATCTTAGCTTATTAGAATTTGATATGACTATGACATAGATATGATAGAGTCTCTTTTACTCACCGGATGAGCTTATGTATAGGAAAAATTTAGTAAGACTCAATTTGTTCATAAAGGATTTTTCAATTTTGAAAAACTCGCATGCCTGAGTAAAAAGCAATAATGTTCCCCAAAATATGTATGATAATTGTGTCTCATAAGAATTTTTTCCCACCGAGCTAAGTTTATTATCAACAATATGATTAGAAAATTTTCTAAGAGCATGTTCTTCTTAGCTTATCCTACTGATTATTCCCATGGATCTTGTTCTCGACTCTTGCCTTAGGAGCCAGAGGCAGGGAGAATTTCAGTGGTAGCATCAGAAGTGTTGATATTCATATCGAGTCTTACATTTTGGACTCATCTTGATATGTAGACACCATTGAAATTTGGCTCACTGCAAGTTAGGAGACGTTATATTTTGGTGTTTAAAAGACAATTATGACAATCACATTGGATTTTCTGGTCATAAACCATCAGGACAAACAGTCACATAACTGTTTGAGCGTGGACTCATCTCTCTGGAGATCATTGCTCAACAGATCTAGAGATGAATATTATTGTCTTTTATATAAGAAAAAAAATGGGTGAATTCCTTCATTTAATAAGATAATAATCGGTGTCATACTAGGAATCCCACTTTTTTGTTTTTACTAGACATAATAGCGATGGAAACAAAGAGTAAAACCAAATGATGGTACCATACCAGCTTTTGCATAACTCCATGAGAGTTTCTTTATGACTTGTCCCAGAAGCTGTTAAAGAGACAAGTCGCATGCAACACTTCAATGAACGTGAACAACACCAATACACTTTTAAAGATGTTCGAATGTTTCACAGTCTAATGGTTTTGTGAGTATATCAGCTCGTTGTTGTTCAGTTGGCACATAACATATCTTGACAATTTTCTTTTCATAGAGATCTCTAATAAAGTGATATCTAATGTCGATATGTTTCGTTCTCGAGTGTTCTACTGGATTTTCAGTAATGCGTATAGCACTAGTATTATCACAGTAGATATCTACGGTGTCATCATTGATAATTCCATAATCATTAAGCATTTGTTTCATCCACAAAAGTTGAGTACAACACGAACCTGCAACGATGTATTCTGCTTCACATGTTGAAAGAGACTGTGAGTTTTGTTTCTTGTTGTGCCAAGCTACAAGATTATTTCCCACGTAAAAGCATCCTCCTGAAGTGCTTTTTCTATCGTCTCCACATCCTGCCCAATCTGCATCTGAATAAGCGGTAAGACTTGCATTAGTATCAAAAGAATATGAAAGTCCAAATTCCTCTGTGTATTTCACATAGCGGAGTATTTTTTTTACTGCATTCATGTGAGATTCCTTAGGATCCGCTTGATATCTTGCACAACATCCAACATTGTATGCAATGTCTGGACGGGTTGTTGTAAGATAGAGTAAACTACCGATCATAGATCTATACAGCTTTTGATCAATTTTGACCCCAGAGGGATTTAGCTTTAGTTTACCCGTAGTCGGCATGGGTGTTTTCTTCTCAGAGGCCTGTTTCAGACCAAATTTGGCTACTAAATCTTTCGCATATTTCCCTTGTGAAATATTAATTCCTCCTTCATGTTGTTGGATTTGTAGACCTAAGAAAAAACTTAGCTCACCAACTTTGCTAGTTTGAAATTCTTTGCACATAGAACTTTCACAATCTTTAGCTAAACCTTTTGAGGTGGATCCAAAGATAATGTCATCAACGTAAATTTGTGCAATGATGACATGTTTGTTAATCTTTTGGATGAAGAGTGTCTTATCAACTCCTCCTCGTGAGAAACCTTTAACAACAAGGGATGAGGTTAATTTTTCAAACCAGGCTCTTGGTACTTGTTTCAGACCATATAGTGCTTTGTTAAGCTTGTATACATGGTTCGGAAACTCAGTGTCTTCAAACCCCTTTGGTTGTGCCACAAATACTTCTTCTTTCAATTTCCCATTCAGAAAGGCAGATTTGATGTCCATCTGATAGAGTTTAATTTTAAGAAAGAAAGCAAGGGCAATGAGTAATCGAATGGACTCAAGTCTTGCCACAGGTGCAAAGGTCTCGTCAAAGTCGATTCCTTCAATCTGTGAATATCCTTGAGCGACAAGTCTAGCTTTATTCCTAACGATGTTTCCATGTTCATCTGACTTGTTCTTGAATATCCATTTAGTACCAACCACATTGATATTCTTGGGTCGTTCAACAAGTTGCCAAACATCTTGTCTAACGAACTCATCTAACTATTCATGCATAGCATTAATCCAGGAGGGATCTTTAAGAGCTTCATCAATGTTTTTTGGTTCAATATTTGACAAGTACCAAGCATAGTGGCATATATTCTTTGCTTAAATTCTTGTCATTCTGTGTGGTTCTTCTCCAATAATATTGTGTGAGTATGAAATCTGTATAAGTACTTCATACCCGACAGCCATCAGATCTATTTATTCAAGCTATGGTCAAAGAAGCGATATTGGTTTCATATGATGACACAAAGAGAATAAGAACAACACCGAAGCTAATTTATATATGAAACAACAAATGACAAGAGCGTAACTATAAATTGTATTTCATTATAACTAAAGCATGGATATGATCCTTAGAAGCTTGAGGAGAAAACTAACCTAATCTCACTCTCACGACTTAGGTTATACCAAAAATCCAACCCTTACAATGGATGCCAAGCTCGCCTTATATAGGCCGAGTCTGGAGTGGTTTACAACTAATAAGACAAACTACTCAATCATGGAGATGTCAGAGTTTGTCGAGTAAGGCGGTTCCTTCAGTAAGCTATTTCCGAAGATGGCTTCGTGTCATTTCCCCCGAATTACCGGCACGAGCCTTCTCTTGCCGAGTTCCTTGTCCGAGTTGACTCTGCAGACTTATCCAAAGCAAGACCAAGGTACCTTCGGGGTTGGGCAAAGTCTTCCTGATTTGGACACGTGTCCCAAGGGTGATTTACCCTCCACAGTTTGCCTCTTTCCTTTCCTTGTATCGAAGATGCTTGGAAAGGAAATTATTTCTTCGCCATTCTTTGCTCGTCATTTGCCCCACTAGCTGCCAAGTGTGACGTTTCCTGACACATTCTGCATGTTCCCGAGATTTTAGCTACCTTTTAACCTTCCAACTGGTAGCGCCGGTTTCCCTCTACTATTTAAGTTTTATTTTCTCCCTCTAAATTTTTTTAGCCTTTTCGTACTCTCTTCCACAGCTCCGACGCTTTTTTCCTCCGAAAACCTTGAGATTCTATCTTTTGATCAAGCGCCCCTTAGATGTTTCTGTAGGCACCCTTTGCTTTAATCTTCCTGTAGCTTCATAAAGACATCTTCTTTTCAATTTGTATCATCTTTCAAACCCTTGATCAATCTTGTCTCTGCAACTTCCGGCGCCGGCAAGTCTTACCTTACTTCCTTTCGCTTTTCTTTTCATGGCATCTCCTTCTAAAGTCGATGTTCTTATCTTGATGATGAAGGATTTAGGATTTAAGTCAGATTCTTTTGATATAAAAGTTGTTGGTGCCCCTGGTAGCCGGCTGACTCCAGAACTGGTTGAGGAGTTCAAGTGCAACGAGGATAGACTCTTGGTTACATTCCATCAGATTTCTGCTGGGTTGATTCCTCATTTCTATCGGTCCTCCAACCCTTTGTTTCTCGAGATTCTCTGCTCTCTTCCTAGCCCTCGAGGAATAATGCATCTTACTTGCAGTTCAATTCATCTTATCAATCAGTGGGTTTCTCGTTCCGAAGATAACTCCAGAGCTGGTTCCACGGCGAGGTTTTATTTTACCACCGATAAATTCTTTCATCACTACGAGCCATTTATGATGCTAGATAAAGAGTTTGCCCCTTGAGGCGTTAGTTTTCGTACTGTGAAGGGGGGTGTGAATATAATCCCGGGATCCCTTGACTACTCCATGGATGAAGACTGGTATCTGAAGCCTGTACTTTTGGAGGGTCCAATTCTCGGAGGATGGAAAGATGCCGGATGCTTTTTTCCTCGGACTCAGTTCGAAGTATAACATGAATTATCGACTCAGCATCTATTTACTGTCCATTTTTCTGACGAGGAGAAAGAGCTGTCTCGCCAAGTTTTAAGGAAAGGCAAGGGGGTTTCTGCGGGTGCTTCGAGTAGCTTAAAGCGTCCTCGAGCAGATGAGGAGACTATGGAACAGGTAACAAATACCTTCTTAAGATATGCTTTTTATTTTCTGGAGTATGGATACTTGCCTCTATTTGTTTCCTGAGAAAGACGGATCCTCTTCTGTAGGGGAATGTTGTTGCTGCGGGGGATTTGTGCCTGAACAATGAGTTGGTGGGTTTTGAGTTCGAGGAGAGGACAGAGGCTGCTAGGCCTCGTAAGAATTTTGTGTTTAAGAAATCCTCCAAAGAAATTTTGCCGAATCAACGCAAGGTATCTACGAAGTCGTTGGAGGAGAAGATGATAGTGAGTGTTGCTGACGGGTTGCTACCGCCGAGGGTTGTTGATGTGCCACCTATCAATAAAGTTACCGAGGATATTTTTGTTGTTGAGCCGAATGTCGCTATGCCGAGTGCTCCTGCCTCTGCCTCTGCTGCCTCTGCCTCGGCCATGGTTGTTTCTGCTGCCACGACCACTGCCCCAGCCGAACCTTCTGTCCTATCTTCGAAGAAAATTGTTCCCGTGGTTGACCTCCTTTTTCCTCGAAGGGATGGCTCGACTGTTAGCATGGACCCTTCGAAGAATCTTTTTTTTTACTCAATAATAAATTTTATTAAAACCAAAAGGGTGCCAAAAATACAAGAAACTCAAAGCCCAAATTGAGCAACAGAAAGAAAAACCAAACTAACAAAATCGAAAATACACAATATCTGGGAATTCCAGAGATACCAGACAAGAAGGCCTGTAATCATAACTGCAAACAGTACCTCTAGCTAAACCTGCACCCATCTTTGCCATTTTGTCAGCAGAAAATTAATTTCTCTGAAACTGTGAATAAAATCCCAACTGTCCACCTCTTGGCAAAATCTATTCCATCTGGTTATCACAAACCAAGGAATCCTGCCACTCATGAAAGATGATATAACTTCTTTAGAATCTGACCTAAAGATGACTTTTCTGTGGTGTTTACTTACAGCCCATTCACCTGCATGAATAATTGCAAGGACTTCAGCAACATAGTTTGTTATAATCCCAATGCCACCTGCAACTGCTACAGGAACTCTGCCAATGCTATCTCTGCCTACAAAACCAAAGCCATCCCCTCCAGGATTACCTCTTGATGCACCATCACAACAAAGAAGAATTTGATCCTCCTTAGGTAGCATAAACTTTACCTCCACAACTTTCAGATGTTTAACTTTCCTGCTTTTAAGGTTGAAGTACTGCTTCAGAAATTGCAAGTCATAAGGAGAATTCCACATTGTTCTCTTCATTCTAACATCACATTCTGATATAAGTTGTAATACTCTCCCTTGTATTGAAGAAATATTAAACTTACCATTATCAAAAATTATACCATTCCTCACAAACCACAGCTCTCTTAAAGTGATAAAGGAGGTTGTTTTCCACACTTCCTTGACTGCAGGGCTTTTGCTCTTTGGCATATTCAACATTTCTGAAAAGGATTTTGGATTGGTAAAGCCAAATTTATTGCTCAGCCAAATCCAAATATTTCTACTACAATCACATTCCCAAAACAGATGTTGCATATCTTCTTCACATCTCTTGCAAAAAACACATCTTGATGGCATCTGAAACTTCCTTTTCTTCAAATTTTCATCAGTAGCACATATACCACTTGCTATTTTCCAAACAATGCTTGAAATGATGGGATGAATACTATTATCCCATACTTTTTTAGTCCACTGAAGCTAGGGATGTTTTATTCTGACACTCTCAGCAGCAGAAGCTACATTGAATTCTCCAGTTGAACTATATGCCCATATTCTTGTATCTTCACAACCATCTACAACTGGCAATTCATTTATTTCAATAAGATCCAAAAGCTCAGTATGGATTACCCATTCATTTGAAATCAGGATATCAGATACTTTCATGCTAATGTGTTGTTTAATAAACTCATTCTCTGGGAAAAGCTCAATTAGAGATTTTTCTTTAATCCACACATCATTCCACAGAGAAATTTTGCAACCATCTCCAACCAACCATCTTGTTCCTTCATTAAGGTCTTCCATGACCCATTTAAGCCCTGGCCATATAGAAGACTTCTTATAATATTCTATCCATTCTCCCTTCCTGTTTTGAAACTTAGCTCTAAAGAACTGAGCCCATTCATCTTGATCATTCTGAATCTTCCACAACAACTTCATAAGTAAAGCTTTGTTAATTACCTCCAATTTTCTGATTCCCAGACCTCCTTCATCAATTGGAGAACAAACAATATCCCAATTAAGAGTAACTAACTTCCTAACAGCTGGATCACCAGACCAAAGGAAGTTTCTAATTATTCTTTCACAGATCTTCAACACTCTAACTGGCCATTTATACACTGACATGTTATAAACTGGAATACTACTCAGAACATGCTTCACTAAAATTAATCTCTCTTGAAATGAAAGAAGCTTACCTTTCCATCCTGCAAGTTTTTCTTGCATCATCTCCACTACACTCCACACATGGCTTGTCCTTATACAGCCAGGAACCAAATACACACCCAGGTATTTATCAGGAAAGTTGGAAAGAGGCATACCACACATTGCTGCAATCTGGTTTCTTCTATCTTCACTTGTACCCCCAACAAAGACTTTGCTCTTATCAACATTTATTATTTGACCTGAGGCCATTTGGTAGAGATGAAGTACACTAAGCAATCTTTGAACATTTCTCTTATCACCATTGCAGAAAAGAAAGATATCATCAGCAAATAAGATATGAGTTGGCTGTATACCTCCTCTGTTAACCATAGCACACAGTTTCTTTTTCTGCACCAAATCTGAAAGAAGCCTACTAAAACAATCTTTTGCCAATACAAAAAGTATGGGTGATAAAGGGTCACCTTGTCTCAACCCTCTCCTGACCTCAAAATATCCAGCTGGACCTCCATTGATTAGAACAGATATTCTAGCAGATTTTAGAAGAATTTGAATCCAGAGAATGAACTTTCTATCAAAACCCAATTTACTCATTACCTTAAATAAGAACTCCCAACTCAAAGAGTCATAAGCTTGAGAGATGTCCAATTTAAGTCCAACATTTCCACCCCTTCTCTTGACATCCAGTTCATTAACTAGTTCTGAGGCCATAACAATTTGTTGCTGAATGTTCCTGCCTTTGATAAATGCACCTTGCTGAGGAGTAATAATCCTTTGTACTAAGTCACTGAGCCTACTAGTAATGATTTTTGTAATTACATTGAAACTGAAATTCATAAGTCCAGTTGGTCTAAACTGGTTTGCTCTTTTTGCATTCTTAACTTTAGGTAACAGCTTCAGAAAATTTGCATTTAAACCTTTAGGAATAAACCCTTTACTCCACCAGAACTGGATTGCATTAGTGAAATCCAAACCAATTATCTCCCAAGCAAATCTATAAAACCACCCTGCAAAACCATCTGGACCTGGAGCACTATCAGGATCCATTTCAAATACAGCTTTTTTACCCTCATCACTTGTGGGAACAGATATCAAATGGTTATTTTCATCTTCATGCACAAGTTCAGGAATTGCAGCAAAAACTTCCTCATTCAGCTGAACTTCTTTGTATTGGAATTTTTCTTGGAAGTAAGAAACCATAATATTTGCTATATTTACTTGATCTGTCACAATATTACCATCTTCATTTTCAAGTTCAATGATCAGATTTTGAGTTTGCCTTAATCTCAGAGAAGTGTGAAAGAATTTTGAATTAGTAACACCTTCCTTTAACCACTTCACTCTAGCCTTATCCTGAATCATTTTCCTATTTTGCTCTGCCATTAAACCATAGTTAATCTTAGCCATATTCAACTTTGTTAGAAGTTGAAGATCTTCCGGATTCTTATCAGATGCAATTGTAGCTTCAAAAACCTCCTCTTCAGCTTCCTTCAACTTAAGTCTGACATCACCAAAGACACTCCAATTCCACTTCTTTATTTCCACTTAAGAGTTTTCAACTTACTCATAAAAACAAAACCCTCATTGCCATAGACTTCTTCAGACCAGATTTTCTTGATAAGATCAAAAAATCCTGGATGTTCTGTCCAGACCTTCAGAGCTCTAAAAGGAGTATTATGAGGCTTAACAATATCAGCATTTCCACCATAGAGAACTCCATGATCTGAGATACCTCTAACACCTACCTTATAACCCCAACTAGGAAACATTTCAGACCATTTATCATTCATTACAGCTGTCCAAGTCACAAACAATCCTCTTTTGCCCACACCTACTATTTGACCATGAGAAATCCAATCCAGTTTTAGGAGCTTGAAAAAGGCCACACATACTCAAACATTCACTGAATTCTAACATTGAAATCCTTAATGGTTTAAGTCCTCCTTTCTTTTCATCCATACTTAAAACAGTATTAAAGTCACCAATGGTCATCCAAGGCTTATTCAAGAGACTAATTTGCACCATTTCTTCCCATAATTCTCTCATGTTCACTGTTAATGTTGCAGCATGAATACCAGTAATATGTACACCACCCATATCCACTGTAATGGCTTGCTTTGTAATTGAAATCACCTTAGGTGGACTGAGAGAAGCATTCCATAATAACCAAATATTACCTTTTCCAGCATCACTAAAGTTATGAATAACCTCATAGTGCATATTTGGAAGTTTTAACTTTTTACAAAAATCAGCAGAATAATGAACTTTAGGCTCTGCTATAATAACTAAAGAAGGACCAAAATTACTTACCATACTCCTAAGTTTGTCTTTGGCCCTAAGTCTCCTTAGGCCTCTGACATTCCAGAATATGACTCTCATTTAGCTTTTTTTTGAAGGAGGATCAGGCCCCTTCTTCACTGGCCCTTTTTTACTTCCATTTTTACTAGCAGCTAATTGAGTTCTTGTTTGAATAATTCTCACTACCTTCACTTGTTCCTCTGTAAATTTAGCTTTTCTCTCTGGACTCAATATAGATCCACAAGGAGGGGAAATATGAATAGTATTAGCTAAAGAAGGAAAGCTAGTAGAAGCTTTTAGAGTATTAGCCACATCTAAAGTTGGGAAAACAATTGGAGAATTAAGAGTTTCCTCATCCATTCCCTGCAATTCCTGAAATCTTCCAGATGAAATTTCACCATTACTTTCTGCATTTTCTTCTTCTTCCACTTTATCTGTCAATATTGTTTCCACAATATGTTCTTCTAATTCTTTCCCATTAGCATCAAGAAACAAATCAAAAGGTTCTTCAGGAACTCTCTTCTTTTTTGGTATATACACCTTCTGAAATGTAGCTTTATAAGTACTTCTACTCCCATTACCTTTGCCTCTGCAGCTTTCCTCAACATGACCAACAACTTGACAGAACAAAATCCAGGTTGTTTAGGAATAACTACATCTTGAAAGAAGCCACCATTTTTGTTTTCAATCCATACCTTAGAAGGAATATCCTTAGACATATCAATTTCAACCAAAATACTTGCATAAAAACCAATTTTCTTCTTCAATGTTGTATCATCTACTTTAACTGGACGACCTAAAGCTTGAGCTATCAACATCAATATATTTTCCTTCCAATACTCAATAGATAATCCTGGAAAATTAACCCAAACAAATGCTGAAGTAGATTTTTGATTTGATGTTATAAAATTCGCTTCCCAAACCCTTAATTTCAAGATCTGGGAATCTACCGTCCAATAACCTTTCAATACATGAAGCTTATCCTCCTCATTCAGTAATTTGATGATAAAAAACCTTTTTCCAAGAGGAATGAATTGAACTTCATCTTTTAAATTCCATTGCTTCTCTAGCTCTTTTGCTGCATCTTCAAATTTCGTCTTAACAAAATCAAGTCTCCCAATTAAACTAAAACACCATTCATCAACCGATCCATCTAATACTGGATCTGGAATAAGAATTTTAGGGAAACCCTGATTTTCAGAACTCATCTTATCCAAAAATAAAAAACCTAAGAATCCAGAAAAATTTTCCGACAAATATCGAACATTAAATGTATCGAACCATCAGAAATTTAACACCAATCATCAGAAGGATCTCCTTGTAATAATAGTTACCTGATTCGAGTCCTAAAATCGAAGAACAAAACTAAAGATTTGAGAAATCAATGCCTTTGACCAATCACCGCTCTGCTCTGACTTTTGTTGACATTAGTCTGATTCTTCCATTACTCTTTCACCTACCCTTCGAAGAATCTAGTTATCAGTTTCCCTTGTAGTTCGAAGTTTCCACCTGCTCCTAGCTTTGCTGGTAAACACGTTAAACCATATACTGCTAAGAGATTTAAGGAGGTGTTTTTTGAGAATCATAATCCGAGAAACTTTTCCATGGAGGTTTCGTCACGCTTTGACTCTCATGCCTCTGACCCCCTGGGTTGCTCTTTGGACGCTGAGTTTTGCAAAAAAGTTGGAGATGTTGTTGGAGGTGATCGTCTCAGAATGGAGTATGATCTTCGCCATCCGCCTTTGTCGTACAAGGAAAACCTAACTATGCTTCAAATGGTGAGTTGTTTTTTTCTCGAAGTATGAGTAGTCATATTTTTGGGTTTGGCTAAGTATTGGTTGCATATTTCTCAGGGTAATCACCATGCGTCTGGCCTCTTGGCTTATACCTTCGACTTGTATGGCGAGGCTGAGTACCATGAGCGAAAGTTCCTCCAAATGCAAGAAGAGCTTGCTGCCGAGAATACTCGCAGTGCCCGTGAGAGGAAGAATTTGATAGGTATGAATTTGTTATCTTAAGATTGTATTGTTCCTTGTAATTTTATGCTGAGAAAAGTTTACTGCTTTCTAAAAAGGTGAGTTAGAAGCAGGGGAGAAAAAACTCCGCGAAGCTAAACTAACTCTAAGCAACTCCCGAGAGGGTCGTAAGTCTTCTCATACTGCCTCTGGTAATGGGAGTCACCGAGCTGAAATTGAGAAGCTTGTAAAAGAAAGGAATAAAGCCTGGGATGATCAGGATTATTATAAGAGGAAAAGACTCGAGGCTGAGGACCTTCTTACCGAGGAGAAGAGGAGAAGAATGAAAACCGAGCGTTTACTCGAGGAAGAGAGGAATAAGAACGAGATTCTTTCTCGAGAAAAGCATTTTTTCCAGCTAGATTTAGCTCGCTTGACACAAGAGCGAGATTCTGCTCGTAAGGAGAAGTCTATCAGCTCGTCTGGAAAGATGGTGATTGAGAAATTATAGCAGGATATCAAGAATTTGAGGGTTCAAATGGCAACTTTGAAG
Source organism: Papaver nudicaule (assembly GCA_023529015.1). NCBI lineage: Eukaryota > Viridiplantae > Streptophyta > Magnoliopsida > Ranunculales > Papaveraceae > Papaver > Papaver nudicaule. The sequence goes on from JAJJMA010179507.1 coordinate 15,687, forward strand.
AATGTCAACAAGGAGCTAGTTTTGGAGAACGATGGTTTTGTAGATGGTGAAAAATGAGAGAGGGACAAGATTGTAAAAACACTCTCTAACCAGGCCTAACCTAGACGCAATCGCCTATTCAGGCACATCTTTATAGCTCAGAATGCAACCCATTCTACGAGTTGAATAAACTCTCTATGAGTTCTCTCTTATAACCCCCGGTGGAGAGGATGATATCATAGTGCAGTACTGATAATCTCACCAGCACATTAAACCCATTAATCTGCTTCATGTCGACATCTCCTCGAATTCCTCGGCATCAGAACCAGGTCACTATATGGTACATGGTGAAGAGTTAAGAGACGCATCCTCATGGATTTCCTCTTTATATGACTCAATATTCGAGTCTTAATGAAAACCTCAGGAATATCGAAGTTCTAGCCCTGTCCAGAGCTCCCTGAGAAGCACACAACAGCCTAAACAGGCTTAAGCAGACCTCATCCCAAACTCAGGATGGTCTAACATACCATGGATAAACACATCATGACTTCAAGTATGTTGTAGCGTAAACACGCACACTATAACCAAGGCATAGCCATCATGCACCAGCTGCAACAAATATGACGTTGGCCAAATGCCAAAGTCATAACGCCATATAGCATGGCACCACGAACCATGAGCCACCATGAGTTCACGAGAAACTAGCCTCGGCCAAAGGCCAAGGCCATGGCGCCATGAACCATGGCGCCACAACGAGTTGGCCTTGGCGCCATGATAAGGGGGTTAGCGCTAAAGCGCTTTGGAGGTTGGCCTTGGCCAAAGGCCAAGGCCGTAGCCCCTTGGGCTATGGCGCCACAAGCCAATGGTACTATGAACTCCTAGCCTTGGCCAACAGCCAAGGCCACTCCTATACTCGTGTCCTGGAGGCACCACACTCATGTTGGTCATGACAATTAGTCACACGACTCAACTCAACTCAACTACGCAATATCTGCGTATCACTCGAGACATCAAAACATCACACGGGGGGATAACTTTAGGGGTATTGGTCTGGCGGTCTACGTCAGTCGAAAGAAACTGATAGAGATAGTGGACAGTTACGAGAAGATGGCGCGAGTGGACATGTTCTACACAACTCAGGCAGTTACGGAAACCAACTCATGTCCTCCAATCCCCCACTCTTCCACGACTTCCACCTTCTCTGTCGAGAGATCAGGGTGAGTTCAAAACTATAAATAGAGGCCTCCTCTATCTTCCAAAGAATAAGATATTTCCAGAAACAACCAGATATTCAGAACACCTGAATAAACCAGAGCCTCAGAAGTAAACATACCTGAGCAACCCAACATATTTCTAGCCTTGGAGATTTCCAGTCACCTTAACGACAGAAATCTTGAACTCTTACACCCAAAACACATCCTCAACCTAATCTCAAGTTTCTTCGCTGTTTCCCTCCCTAGATCAACCTCTATCCTCTCTGTGACCTAAGCAAGACGTGAACGGCCATTAACTTGGTTTAGGCTCGTCTTGTTCAACTTTGATCTCGAACACTACGAAAGTACCCAGAGACGGTGCATAGTTTTTCCAGGTAAAAACAGTTGGCGACCACAGTGGGAGATCATTCTCACGGTTCCAGAAAACTTTCTCAAGATGGTTGAACTTAGGTCGGGATCAGACACCAAAAACCCCAACTCTTCAACTGACGGTGTTGTAGCCTCTAACACAACACCTACCAACCCACCTGCATCCGGCACCACGCCACTTGTTACCCAAGATAATCCCCCTTCAACACCTATCATCTCGGCTATCCCCATCACCCCAGTGACTTTTAATGCTCCAACCCACACCCTGGAAAGAACCCTTCCTCCACAGCTAAGGTCAACGCTACCGCCGAGAAAGGAAAAGGAGTATCGGGAGCATTAACCATGGAGGAGTAAGCCAGACGACAAGACGTCCTCGCAGAAAGTCAAGACAAGATGTTCGACACTCAGCTAGGAATCATGGATTGTCTCAAAACTCTAACCTCGAAGCTGTCAAGTTCACCAGTCAAGGAGACCCCTGAAGCTGCTACTACAGGTGCCCGCTCGACTGTTATCCACATTCGAGATGACGAAACGCCTTCTCTCCCAGAAGAATCTCGCCAAAGAGGAGGACAACCATCCCGCTATGTCACGGCAGACGACTTGGAAAAGCTGCTACGAAATCGAGAAAGAGAGATGGTGCTACCTATCCACCAACACCGGCCACCGTACCCGCACGAAGTACAGAGGATTGCCCTCCCCAAAGGATATATATCGCCCATGTTCTCCTTGTATGACGGAACTGGGAATGCACGTGAACACATCTCGCGATTTCTGGAGTCCCTGGGGGAACACGAGTACGACCATGTCTTGAGACTCAAAGAATGCTCGAAGTCTCTCACTGGAAGAGCCTATACCTGGTACAATAATCTTGCTCCGATGGTGACACAGAGCTTCGATAACTTTCTGTCTTGGAAAGCAGGAAATCCCGATCTTGGCACACCGAATTTCCTGCCTCCCTCGTGTCCTCTACCATTGCCTTTGAATTCTCTTCAAGAGTTAGTGCCCCTGCTGCCGTTGTAATTTCTATTATCGTGATACCTCCCATCGCCGAATTTTCCTTTGTTTCCATATCTTCCTGCATCGTTCTGCCTCTCTCGTTTTGAAAAGTCCCCTGCTTGATGGTTCGTGGCCTGATCTCGCTCCTCGAGGGATAAGTTGTTTATGGAGTGTACTTGTTTTGATATGGCTTCCTTTCCCTGAGCTGCTTGTTCCCTGAGTTGCTCCAGCGTAATCCGCTCCTTTTGGTATTTCCGCAGGTCTTGCAGCGTCTCTACATTTTTGGAGAAGAGTCTATCGTACAAAGGATGATTCTTGTCGAGTGCATTTAGATATGCTCGTACCTTGTATTTCTCCGAGGCTCCATTTCCTACTTCCACACACTGGGCGGTCAACCAGTCTGTCAAGCTTTTAATAGATTCTTCGGGTCTTACTCTGATGCTGAACAATTTCTCCACGCCTGGCTTTGATGAGTTGTTGTATAAGAAATGAAGTATGAATACTTTGGACAGTTCTTCGAAGGACGCGATCGAACTAGCTGTCAGGTTGTCGTACCAAGCCAAGGCTTCCCTTTTCAATCTGGAAGGAAAATACTTGCAAAGCACCTCGTCTCTGTTAGCCCAAGCCAGGAATACTCGCTGGTACATTTTTATGTGCAGGGTCGGGTCTCCTATCCCATCGAAGATTTTTGTGAAAACCGGCATGGTGCACTTTACTGGTATGGCCTTAGCAAGAAGTTCAGGGCTCAGTGGCGAGCGGTTGACGTCATTAATTGCTTGAGTCAGTTTCATCTTGTCGGTCGATTGAATCCTGTTATCGAAGAGCTCTGCTTGAAGCGTTTTGATTTGTTCCATCATCACTTGCTTTAAATCTTGTGATTCATCGTTCTTCCTCGCCTGTTCACTTTCGTATATCAAATGTATGTTGTTTCCTTTTGGACGTATACTGGGTTCAACTCTTCTGCTCGAGACTATTATCTCAGGGTTCTTGGGGTCGTCTCCCTTGAATTTGATGTTACTTCTCGGCACCGAATGTTCCCTGGATCGTGATATGGTGTGCGGGCGAGAGTGTCCCTCACTGCTCCCTTTGTAGTTTGAGGCAGACTTCTCCGCAGCTTTCTTAGTCGCCTCAGCTAATTGATTTTTTAGTTTTCTTATCTTCTTGTTCTTTTGAATCAGCTTTTTAAATTGTGAAGCCCTCGTTGCGTCTTCCTCGGTTGGTCGAAGTGTTAGTAGTTCTTCATTCGGGATGTCATCTTCGCCGTCGTCTTTGTTATTCTCTCCATCTTCTTGAATTTGTTGCTGAGGTGGTTCATCACCCACTGGGAATCCTTCTCCATCAGGTCCCAGATCTTCTATTTGTACTTCTTCCTCGTTTACACGTTCTTTGTGTTGGACTGTGCTTGCTGCTACCTCTGGCGATAGTCCTTTGCTCGTTGAAAATCTAGTGTTGTGCCTCGAAGAACCCGTGCCATGCCTCGAGGAACCTACTCTTTGCTTCGGCATTTGTTCGGATTTCGAAGTCATGTTGATAGTGACCTGTAAAAAAAACAAAAAACTGTGAGGTCCAAGGCGGCTGGTGCAGTGTACTAGATCTGACATGTATCCTAGTAGACGTAGCAGATTCTGTCGTGCGAGGTTTCAGGTTTGATTATACTCGCTCTGGCAAAACCCTAACTGTTTTTGGCTTATCCAGATCTACCTGCCCCATGAGGAGGTTCTGGCAAGCTGTCCTATTTTTCCGAATCTGGACCCTGGGTATGGAGACTGCAAGGCTTATTTCCAAATATAGACTTGGTATAGAAACCCTAAAATAACCCTAGATTAATTTTGCTAACATAAATGATGCATCGTATTTGAAGGATATTTCCTGGAAATTGAAATGGTTGTTTCCAATGTGAAAGCTACCCTTTAGATTTTTGCCAAGATTCTTTTGTATTTTTGGAAAAGTTTTTTATGCTCTTGATTAGATCTCTATGTTTCAAGGCTTGGATTCCTTGAAGGAACGTCGATCTTATCATGTTGATAATTTGCTCAAAACCCTTGAGCGTGCTAAAGTTGTAAGATCTTTAGACACCCAAGGTGGTGGAGCTCACAGTGAAAATATGATGAAAATATGGTTTAAAGAAAAACTTAAAAACCCTAGAAAAATTTCCCCAAAGAATTTGAAAACCATGAATCACATGCAAACCCTAAGTTGTTTTAATCATCCCTGTTTCTAGCGCCAAACTGTGTGAGTATGAAATCTGCATAAGTACTTCATACCCGACAACCATCAGATCTATTTATTCAAGCTATGGTCAAAGAAGCGATATTGGTTTCATTTGATGACACGAAGAGAATAAGAACAACATCGAAGCTAATTTATATATGAAACAACAAATGACAAGAGCGTAACTATAAAGGCGAGTTTGGTATTGCGGTGAGTTTTATAAAAGTGATTTTCTGTTGTGCTGTGTTGTGCGTTGTTGTGCTGTGCTGTGAAAATAAAGCAGTAGGACGTTTAGTAAATTATAATGTAGAAAGTGCTGCCTGACTAACAAACTGTAAATTCTGTTTGGTAAATTATAATGTAAAAGTGTTGATGATGTAGTTAATGACGGAAATAGACATGCTTTATATTTTTTTTAGAAAGATAAAATATAATTATAATAAATTGTATTTTTAATTCCAAAATATTTAAATAAATACAAATGGTGATTATCTTATTTTAAAGAAAAAAGAGTGAAAAAATTGAAATAGGGAATATAGTAATATGTGCACAATATTCAAGGGTAAAATTTGTCATTTTAGTAAAATAACAAGGCTAAAATGGATAATCAACTAATTAATATTAGGTGGGTCCACAGCTTCTGCTGAGTTCCTTGTCCGAGTTGACTCTGCAGACTTATCCAAAGCACGACCAAGGTACCTTCGGGTTGGGCAAAGTCTTCCTGATCTGGACACGTGTCCCGAGGGTGCTTTACCCTCCACAAATATCACTAGGAGTGTGATCGCGGAACCCACTTAGGTAGACTCTTAGCAGGAGTTTCGGGTTCAGTTTCCTGAGCGTCTTGTTCCTGTTGAGAGTCACCATCATCTGGATTAAAGCCTGTTTTTGTAGGTACTACATCTACAGATTGAGGAGTAGATTTAGGTTTCAAAACGATTTCTGATGGTGGTAATTCAGCAGCAATGTATTTATTCTGTCTAAAATAAGTGACATCATCAATTACAACATTTGCTGATTCCATCATTACTTGGGTGCGAGTGTTGAATACTCTAAATCCTCTGTTGTCAGAGGCGTATCCCAAGAATATGCCTTCATCGATTTTTGAATCAAACTTTCCTCTTTGCTCCCTGTCTTTAAGTATATAACATTTGCTACCAAACACACGAAGATACCCAAGGTTAGGTTTCTTTCCATACCAGAATTCGTATGGGGTGTTTAGGGTACGAGACCTTAAGTAGACTCTGTTAATGAGATAACAGGCTGTAAAGACAGCTTCCCCCCAGAATTTTTGAGGAAGATCCTTATTGTGGAGCATTACTCTAGCCATTTCTTGGATATTTCTGTTTTTTCTTTCTGCGACACCATTGGCTTGAGGAGTATGTGGTGGAGAAAATTGTTGAGAAATACCCAGTAGATCACAGAATTCAAATACTTTTGTTTGTTTGAATTCTGTACCACGATCGCTTCTTATTTTTTTAAGTTTGCAACCTTGTTCAGTCTGGATTCTGTTCACGATAATCTTGAACTCTTCAAGGGTGTCATTCTTGTGTTTTGAGAACGCAACCCAGGTGAATCTAGTGTAGTCATCAACCATAACTAAAGCATATTTCTTTCCTGCAACAGTAGAATGTTGCATTGGTCCGAAAAGATCCATGTGAATTAGATCTAGAGGAGCTTTAGTTGCGATATCTCTTAACGTTCTGTGTGGTACTCTGTGTTGTTTACCCTTTTGACAAGCACCACATACACCTTCCACATTGGCATTAATCTTAGGAACTCCCCTCACGAGTTCTTTATTGATTATTTTGCTTAACAAACGATAGTTAATGTGACCAAATCGTTCATGCCATAAATGTGTTGATTCAGTTTTTGTTAAATTGCAACAAAGATTTGACTTAATATCAAAAAGTTAACAGTTATTAGCACTGTGAAATACAGAAAAAAATTACATTCCCGGATTCGTCTTCTATGTCACATTTATCAATACCGAAGACTACCTTATTTCCTTTGTCACAAATTTGACTAACAGATAGCAAGTTTGCAGTCATACCTTTTACGTAGACGACATCGTGAATTTCTGGAATCCCAGGCAGTTTGACGGTACCTCTTTTGCTGATATAGCAACAACTTCCATCTCCAAAGGTAACGGGTCCACCTTTGTATTCATCAATACTTACAAACCATGACAGATCACCAGTCATATGTCTACTGCAACCGCTATCAAGAAACCATTGAAGGGGTGAGGTAGATTTTAGTGCAAGGGCACCAAGACAGTAATCTTTGTTATTAGTTTGTGTTTCAGTCTTAAGATGTGGACTGGAACAAGCAATTTTTGCTCTTTTGTGAAGCTCTCGAAGTAACGAGAGTTTTTCATTAAAGAGTTTGCATGTATGATGATAATAATCATTAAGACCACAAAACGTACATGACGTTCTGTCAGATTGTGATTTGTAACCTAATCCAGGTCTTCCACGATAGTGGTTCTCTGTATAGGAACTTTCAGGAGCAGAAGATAGCTTTCCAAGAAGAATCTTGTTTTGCTCGATTTGCTCATCTAGTTGTTTAACAACTTCTTCCTTTTCATCACGCAATCTGTTATTACAATCTTCTTCATTGCGAAATCCATGAAGTAGTCCTTGAACTTTGAATATCAATCTTTGTTTGGTATAACATAAAGATTTGATAAACTCAATCCATGAATCAGAGGATTCATCTGGGATATGTTCAATATCAACCAATGGATTGTTCATAGTTCACGAGTTCGTCAAACACATACAGTGACGTCTTTATGTGTTTGCCCGCTCTGATACTAACTGAAAAAGGAGGGGATACCGAGATACACCACCAACTTTTAGTTTTCGTGAACTCTGTTGATTATACTACTTGAACGATCTCACAAATCAATATTCAAGTATTCACCTGAGTAATCTCAAAGGTTCTATAATCAACAATTGGATTTATGCAGTACTTTTAATTATATAAATATAATGCGGAAGATAAAAGTAATGCACGACACAAGAAGTTTTGTTAACGAGGAAACTGCAAACCTAGCAGAAAAACCCCGGGACCTCGTCCAGATGTGAACACCCTCAGTATTAACCGAATACAGACGCTAGCCTACTCTCAGACTTCAGAGTGGAATGTATCGAGACTGAATTCGCCCTACAAGCAACTCAGCTACCAATGTGCTCCTACGTCTCTTGGCTCCCGCATAAACCTAGGTACTTGTTTCCCCTAGCTGACGTCCTTTACATGCCTAGGAGTTGCTCCACTTCCCTTCTTGAAGACTAGCGCTGCCCTGCCTCTAACAGGACGCCTAAAAGTATCCAAGTAATTAAACAAGAATACGATTTTCTTTAGACTTAAAGTCAAGGTTAATGGAAATCTGATATATTGAATAAGGCTTATTGATCTAGCCTAAACAACTTTACCTCTTAACGTTTGACGAACTTAGTATGAAACCTAGTTTGTGAATATATGTTAAGGAACTTCTAGGGTTTACGATATGAGATCTACCTTACGAAGTTTCTATCAAATCTTGGTCGTGATAAGATTGAAAATATTCAATCGACCCAAGATACAGGATCATGAATTTTACTTCTGAAAAGACGAGGGTACCGAGTACACCACCAATCTTTTATTTTAGTCCACTTATAAGTCAAACCTTGACCGGTTCCTGTAATAAAAAACTCAAGAACAAGATCTCTTTCAGATCTGATTGATTCACACAAGGGAGTCAATACAAGAATCCAAAAGACTATGTCAACCAACCAAGTACGATACTTTAATTATATAAGATGACTCAAATATAATGCGGAAGTAAAGTAAAGTACACACAAGATTTTGTTAACGAGGAAACTACAAACTCGTAGAAAAACCCCGGGACCTAGTCCAGTTTTGAATACTCTTAAGAATTAAGAAGCCAACACACCTACTCTCAGCCTTCGGACTAGATGGTGCAGACAATATGACCCTAATACGACTATTAGTCACAAAGATTTCCCCTCAGTATTCATACACCTCCAACCACAGCAAGGTGGTCACGCACATGTACTCCCCTACGTAAACAGACGCCCGTTACTGTCTTACGCAAGAGTTGCCTCACAGCCCGTCGCGAGGACTATCGTTACCCGACCTCCAATCAGACGATTACAACCTTATGGACAACAACCAAATAGCGGAAGGTCAAATCCCTAGATGATATCCTTGGTAACTAACAGATATTTCACCGAAGTCTTTTCACACCAAGAGCGAGGTTATTAAGTTTACTTAGGCAATAAACACCTCGAGATATCGATCAAGGTTTCAAAACCTAAACTCCCGAAAGAGCAACCTTGTCGTCCCAGTTGGAATCAAGCAGATAGCTGTAGCAAGTACGAAATGATATGACCGTGAAGAATGATGTACCTGCAAAGAACAAATCCAATAACAACGATCTTGATTCCACTCAATATCTATAGTTTAGGCACACAAACCGAAAGCGGCTTGCTGACAAATCCAGGTTAATATATAAAGAGTATGTTCTAATCACAACGATCTTGAGTGGCCTTATATCAGAAGAGAAGGACCTTAGAATAAACAAGATCGTTAGGTTTGATAGACGTGATAGAACAAAACACAAGTACAATACAAAGAAGACTAGTAAACATAAACTAGTTTCCCGTAAGAGGTACTTCTAGGCTTCTCGATCCCGAGAGAAGACTTTCACGCAATTCTAGACCGAGAGCAAAAGCTCAAAGGTAACTGAAAAGAAAAGCGGCACCACAAGCTTACAATTCCGAAGAAGAGCTTGGCCAAGGGGATTAAAGCTTTCAGGAGAGATACCTGTTTGTACGGGAATAAATTCTCACACAAATCACGAATATCGTTGATGATGATGGAAAACATGCAGAAACACGAAAATAAAGAAGACATAGATTTACGTGGTTCGACACTGTTGTGCTTACATCCACGGGATAATCCCCTTGGGAGCGATATTTTATTGATTATCAGGATATAATGAATTTAGGGTTTTGGAAGGGAGGAGACAAATTTCTAGGGTTGTTATCTTGTGGTATATTTCTGTGTGGAGGAATTGGGATCCCTTTTTCGGTGTCTGTCTTCTCTATATATACAGTTACAAATTATGTATTCTACCCTTCTAAAAGTGGAACCTTTCTCTAGCTCTCTAAAAGTGGTTCTGAACCAGTTTGTATGGAATAGCTGACTTGACCGACAGTTGACTTTGGCTTTGACCGACAGTTGACTTTGACCAACTTTAACTGAAAGTTGACTTTGACCAAATTCGGTCAACAGTTGATCTCGACCCTCCTTGACCAGCGACTGATTTCGACTCTCCTTGACCAGCGATTGATTTCGACCGACTCCGGTCAACGGTTGACTTTGACCACCTTTGACCAGCGGTTGACTTCCCTCCATTGATTGTTGACAATATGGACTGCTGGACTGGGCTGGCTGGATGAATGACAGGTTGACTAACTGGGCTGGCAGTTTGAGTTTACATCTAGGTGGTCTCCAAAAGGGTGATCTGGTCCAAACTGTGGCAATTTTAGCCATGTTACAAACATCACCCCCTCCTTAACCTTCAACTTGTTAGGGGTTAAGAAATTCAGTTATTCCTTTTGTTTGTCGTTTGATGATGCAATTCGCCCCCAAGTGCGTAAAATCATTGTTCTAGAGAAACGTTGCTTGCCTCCATAATATGTGGAGGAAACTTCAGACGCCCCCAACTGTGGTTCGTCCTTGCTGCTGTGGTAAGTGCTATCTCTGAGCAATATTCGTCTGCAAGGCTTGAGATGTCACAACTGTCGCCCCCAAGCTAGGTCGCAGTGTTTGTGATGAAACTGAATCTCCATCAGCTGCAGGTGGAACTGGACTGTCGGCATTTAAATGTGACTGACAGATAACAATTGGAGCTGGACTGTCAGGAGTCCTCAAAGACCTCGTCTGGTAACATGTGGGCCACGCCTGATAGTTGCTGAAGTCGATACTGGACTGCACTTCCTGGCGGACAATAGGTCACGCCTCCAAGTCGGTTGAATTGGAACATACTGCCAGGAGGCCCTTAGGCAATGCCTGGCATACTCCTGTAGATGAGACTACACTTCCTGGCAGCCCTTAGGCCATTTCTTTGTGGCAGTTGAATTCTGATCAGTACTGCTAGGTCTCCATTAGGCCATGCCTAATGGACTCCCGTTAATGAAACTGCACTTCCAGGCGGCTCTTAGGCAACGCCTTGGTGGCAGTTGAATTTAGAACAGTACCATCAGGCTACCCTTGGGCCACGCCTGACGGACTCATGTCGATGAAACTGCACTTCCAGGCGGCCCTTAGGCA
>JAJJMA010179512.1:0-26760 GCA_023529015.1 Papaver nudicaule
CGAACTAACCCTATCACTTGCAGCACCATCTTCTCTTAACGGGTTCACAAAACCAACAGCATGAGATAGAGCTTCAATAACCTCCAAACCAACTTTCTTCAAAGAATGAGCGAACTCTTTCAAGGATGATAATGACCGAGTTGACTCAGGTGTACTAGACGTGTCGAAACAAAATGATTCACCATTTCCATCTTCACGGTCTCCCTCGCCATCATCATTGTAGTCAAAACTTAGAGGCCATATATCAGAGAAAAGTTGATGTTTTTCATTGGTTGGAAGGTTCAATAGAGAAAGAGCTTCCAGTTCAGCAGACTCGGCGAGTTTTGAAGGTATGTTGTGGCTGGTGAGTTGAAAGAAACCAAGTTGGGAAGAGGGAGAAACGATGGAGTTGAGAAAGGTCGGATTATTGTGCAAGAATGCAACCGAAGGTGGAGAGGTGGTGCGAGGGGCAAGACGAGAAGGGAGAGACAGAGTGGGTGGGAGACGATGGAGTAAACGAGATAGAGCATCTGCTGCATCAGAGGTAGAGCCATGGCTTGGTTGGGTTGATGGCGTCGGTGGTGGTGCCGCTGTGACACCGCATAAAGCCGGTACCATCTGTGGATTCTCAGCTGATGAAGCCATAAGAGAGGGATGTAACGGATGGTCAGCTTTGTTGTGTATAGATGCTCCACGGATTGGTGTTAGTATGAAAAGGGGTAGTATTATTTATAGTAATGGTTAGTATGAAAATGAGGACTTGGTCTTTGTAGTTAGAGAGCACATCAACGTGATTAGATGGGGATTTAAACAAAACAAATAAAAATGGAAAGAAAGCCTAGTTTTCAAACACAAACCACCACTTGAAAACACACAAGTTCAGCAATTGTGTGAGTGTGTTTATACCAAACTTAGACCATTAGTAGATGAGATCATGAGAACTGAAGAACTGATAATGACCAACACAAGAGAAAACATAATCAGGAGGATGTATTAGAAAAGAGGCATAGAGTTTAGTGTACAGGAACCAAGTTTCTGTAGCTGTAGCAGAGAGAATTCCACTGTGGCAAGCATATTTCGATATTGTAACGCACACTTCTGAGGGTTGATTTAAATATTGATTCACATTGCAAGCTGCAGCCCTGGTAATGAGGGTTTCTGTCATTGCTGCCTCTAAAAAGTTCCCCCCTTTTGCAAACATGAAGTTATTCTTTTCAGGTGTGTTGGTGAATCACCAATCAGTTCACACCCTTTTTAAGCCCACCACAACCAGAGATTACCGACAGAGATTCACATGGTTTACTGATACAGGGTGTGGCTTTTTATTAAAGGGCCCTAACATCTTTTAGCAGTAATAGCACATGCTCAAAGGTAAAAAAAGGTAATATTCGCACCACAAGCATAACTCGACTAAAATCAGACTCCAGTCTACCCCCAAAGGTATTAAGAATTGCATTTAACACTTTTTTAACAGTTTCAGGAAAAGAAAAGAGATGTATCTGGAACTAATTTTGTGTAGTGTTAGTTGAAAAAGCAACCTAGAGAGATAAATTGTCATTTGAGTTGTGAAACTATATGCAACATAGGTAAGAGTACAATATAAGTCTATCAAATAGTACTTTTTGGTCTTTCAACATTTGCCTGCATAACTATCCAATACCTTACATGAAAAACTCTTTCTAAGATTTCCCAGCACACTAGGACCAGAGAACTCCTGCTCCACGTCCATCGACAATTCTTGAATTGGATAATCTTTTGCCAACAATGTCCTTCAACTCAAATTCACTTGGGAATCTCTTCTCCTTCAATTTAGAGAAAATCTACATCCAAAGCAAAAAAAAAAAAAAAAAAAGAAGAGAGAGAAGCGAATCAATGTCACATTCTGACACAAAAATGTCGTCTTAGTATGATAAAGTAGTGACTAGTACTCGTTTAAAATCAGGAATACATGTCAAGTAAGAGTCTCTAAACGCTAACCGAAGGAGAAAGTTATAGCTTTCAGAGTTGTAATATAAGTATAACAAACCAGTGTGATATGGAATTGGGAAAAGAAGCAAATACTATTCTTTTATCTAATAAACTCAGATAGTAAATAAGATAGTTCACTTACCAACTCATCATTGAGGATAACTTCAAAAGCTCCAGAACTCTGCAAGAAGGATTGCAGGGCATTTCCAAGAAGCCAAGCAGTTGCAATGGTTCCAAATCTATTTTGGCGCATGGTAAAGTAAAAGGCAGGTGGTGTCACAAATCCTAGCCGTGGGAAAATCTGTTCCCCAGCCATAACAATACCCATAACTCCAACTTGAAATACTGGCACCACTTTGCTAAGCAAACGTTTTGGAAGGGGCGCTGGATAATTCTCAAGGATAACCTCGATCCCAGGGAAAGAAGTTTCAAGCATCTTCGACATTGTCACTGCATTTCCCCTGCCAAAATCTACTGTGTTACAGATTTATTGATAATATACAACTGTAGGACTTGGTATAGAGATAGCGCGAGGGTACTCATGAAAACTTGAATAGCTACATTGTATTCACTTCACTGTACTTCAACTACATAAACTTGGTGCCGTTTTTATAGGCAGTACAAGACTTGACTGATTTCCTAAAGAATAGGGCATTACATCCCACGTTCAAGGACGCACAACTTTCTTAAGGAGTAGGACTAACAGACCTGACTAATGCCACTATTATTAGAAACAACTCAGTGAAACTCACACACTATTAACCAAACAACGACCAGGTCATAAGACCTTGTCTCACTGTGTAGTTTGAGTTTAGTTCAAACTCCAACAAGAACATGAATATAAAAACAACGGAATTAGGATAAAGCTTCCAAAGATTGAAAATCAATAAAAAAGAGTAGGAATAGATGGGAGTATCAGATCACATAAAGCATGTATATAGGGGGAATATCACACAAGTAAATGTATCAACAAGTTTTTTCCCCAATGAAATCAGTCGAGCAGTTCATATTTGCATGATAAATACGCAATCCTAAAATTACTGCCTTCTTGAACCTAAATTTGATTACGACTCACTACTCACTACTCAGGTAGACTAGATAACATCTTACATCACTTCAACCAGATTCAATTGTCAACAAAAGATCCATCAAAATAAAGATATCTGTCATTATTTGCGAATTGCAACCACATATGATGAGTTAGACTAATGTCACCTCCCATCACCCATACCTTTAAAGTTTTGGATTCCAACTAGTCGAATCAACACTAAGAAGCACACTAACAAATTCCAAACAGAATTATGAAAACCTCTACCTTCTTGGATACTCTATCACGAGATCAACATCGTTTCTATCACCAACTAATAAACTAACAAAACCTCGGAAACTAATTCTAACAAGTTCAAGACAACAAATTCAGTTTCATGTGTAGACCTAAATTTAAATCACTTCTAACAAACATAAATTATCATCAAATTCAATCAAATCACAGAGCCAAAATAATAACTAAACAGGAAAGATCTAATCAAATTGATAAATAGGCAAAGGAAGAAGAATCAAAACCTGTAAGAACAAGAGGAGCAGAAGTTAATGGTAATGGTATTACCATAACCAACCCCACCACCAATTGACTGCTGAATTGGCAAATCTAGGGTTTGCTGAATAGGAGGGTGTTGATGAATGGGTTTAGCAGGGAGTGGTTTAGATGGAGGTGGTGGCGAGAAGAGATTAAGAATGTCTGAACAGAAGAGGAATAGTGGTAATCCAATTAGTAAAAGCTGTACTCGATCCATTACTAATCAAGAGGAAGAAAGAGGTGAGAAGAATACGAAGAAGAAACGAACGAATGATGAACTGAATCAGAGCCAAGGAAAGAGTCTTGTGTAGTTGTGTTAATACTCTATTTGATAATTGTGTTGTTATAATTGCAAGACTACTACCCGATAGGGGCACGTCAAATATGCTGTTGGAAACTATTTTGGGCTGTCTGCGGATATTGGCCACGGTCATCCGGTTTCGGGTCGTTAACATTAGACCCAATAGCAAAACTGATAAAACTGATAAAACTGATAAGATTTTGGATCGACTGGCCAAGCATAACAAAGATGGCGCTAGCCAAATAGGGCTTGGCCATGGCCTGGCCATGGCCAATCAAAGATGGCGTAAGCCAAATAGGGCTTGGCCAAGCATAACATGGATGGCGTGTGGTCAAGGATGGCGCTCGCCAAGGAGGGCTTGGCCATGGACTGGCCAAGCATAACAAGGGTGGCGTGTGGCCAAAGGATGACGCTAGCCAAGGAGGGGCTTGGCCATGGACCGGCCAAGCATAACAAGGGTGGCGTGTGGCCAAAGGATGGCGCTGGCCAAGGAGGGGCTTGGCCATTAACTGGTCAAGGCATTCGCCGTCTAACCAGAGTCGCCGCAGCTATCCTGCTCTCCTGGTTAAATTGTGGTTCATCATGCTTTGTTGGGTGGTGCAAAATTTTATCTTTTTAACATGGGCTTATTCTAAATCTATTATTTTCTTACTGACTCTTTTAACTATTGTGCGAAATAGTGCACTTATGTTGTTTTACAATTTTACCCATATACCAAAATTCACCATCAACACAAGCGATACACTACTAGAGAATTAAAATGGTAATAATAATATTAATTAGAGTTTATTTTCCGTTAGAAACAGTTTGTTGACCCATGGGTCATACCTTATATTGCTAAAACTATGGCAGGAAAAACCAGAGGGCTGGAAAACTCTTAGGCAATCGAAACAAAATTTCTAAGGATACTTGCAACAATAGTACCCTGGTATAGGGATATTCATTCTCTTTATCCCTTCTTTCTAGTGTAGAAACAAAATATTCAAATTTGGCCCGTGAGAATTGAGGTGAGAGGTAATAATAGGCCTCGTACAAATTTTTCAGAAATTTGATTATATGGACCTGGCCGACGTCAAAAGGTTCAATTTGTTTTTTAAGACAAGCAAGACACGTCATTGAAACAAGTCGAAACTACCCCTATCACTCTTCTCGAGTATATCGACCAACCTAGAAAGGGTTTCATCAATTTCTTCTTCCCGATCTGCATCTCCTTTTCTACACCACAACCAGAAACAACAATACCATCACCACCATAAACAACAACACCATCTTACCCACCACCAACACATACAGCAAAACCACCACCATATTCACCACCACAAACAGAAACGCCACCACCGTATCCATAAAACAGCAACACCACCACCTAGATCTGGTAGGTTTCTTTAATTTTATTGTGAAAATTGATTGGATTTGATAAAATTGATTTCGATCAGTGTGTAAGCTTTTCCTTCCTTTTGTTTTGTCGATTTCGTCGACGGATTGTAGATTTGGAGCTTCCTAACCCCTATGTGAGTGTGCTGCTGTATCAATTTGATGAGATGAATGGAAAACTCAACGGTATGTGCTGTAATTGAAAATAGGTCTTGCCAAATTAGTGTTGAATTGTAGTTTTTAAGATTTGTTTGACAAATTGGTGATGAATTTAATTCCTGCAATTGTGTGGGATGCGTGAACATGGTGGTGGGATGAATTTAATTCCTGCAATTGGTGATGAATTTAATTCCTGCAATTGTTTAATTCCTGCAATTGTGTGGGATGAATTTAATTCCTGCAATTATCGACACTTATATCTGGGTATTATTAGTGTAGTCACTACTTATACCTGGGTTATATCAGTGTTGTCAATGTTATCTTATATTGGGTTATATCAGTGTTGCCACCACTTGTACCTGGGTACTATCGGTGTTGTCAACACTTATACTTGGGTACTATTAGTGTTGTCACCACTTATACCTGGGTTGTATCAGTATTGGGAAAGCTGTTGTCATATTCTTAAACTAAAGTTTTGCTGCTACAACTGGTGTTAGAGTGGAGTCTTTGTTCTAGTGGTGGTTTAGAGGGTTTTTATGGACTATTGTTGTATTGTAATGTGCAGGGAAACTCCATTTCAACCACGAAGTACAACATCTTGACGTTTTCGCCCAAAAGGTTGTTTTAGCAGGTAACTGACTGTTATTTGTATGGGTTATAAGATAGTTGAGATGATTGATATTGTCGCTTTTGATCTCTCGTTATTGTCTGCCTTGACCTCTAGTTTAAGAAACAATGTCTCTTGTTTCTTTCTTTAAGCATCCTTGTCTTGTAATTCAGATTTTTGTTGAATCACTTCCATGTGAGCCCCACACTGTGATTTCTGTAATGGTTTGTGTTATGTGTTTCTTCAGATCATATAAAGCTGATGTTTTTGTTTTGAATTTTTGACAATCATGGGGAGATTTGTCCAGGGATGATGGGAATGGAAAAGAATTTGGTTTAAACAATGATACTGTGAGATATGAGGAAGAATTTGAATCTCAAATGTTGGGTAATCTTGATTTTGAAACTCAACTATTAGGTCATGTCTCCGGTTGTTTTGTTTCTTTTCAGGTTAATATTATGTCTCCGGTTGTTTCTTTTCTGGTTACTATTATGTCTTTGGTTGTTCATTGTCTCCATTTACATATAATTTAGACGACATGCACGATAGATGGATCTTAGGTCATGTATGGAAAACTAGAAATCTGGAATGTGCCGTATCTCTCTATGTGTATTACTTTCCTGGCTAACTTTGTATCTTGTTTGCGTCGTTTTGACAATCCTTCTGGTAGACTCTGGTAGGGGTATTTTTCCTGGCTAACTCTATATCTTGTTTGTGTCGTTTCTATCAGAGAATGACTGGAAAATCTTTTGCGAAGATTGACAATGTAACATCTCGAAAATGTCTATCTGCTGAAATTGAGTTCTTTAATGGTGACGTGAAGAAATTCGTTTGATTTTGTAAAGAGATGTCGATTTCGGGACACTTGAATCCTTCAAATGATTAGTAGCGACTGAAGTTTCTAGTTGTGAAGGGAATTGCACAGGAGTCATCTTGTAATTACAAATAGTGTAGAATTATTGTGATTATGTTGCTGATGCAAAACAGAGTAACTCTGTTTCTGAAAACAGAGCATCATTTCTTTGGAAAAACAGAGTAAAGGAAGGGATGGAATGTAAATTGCATTTACAACTACATTCATGGGTATATTTGTAACTTTAAACAATATTTGCTGACTGTATTTTTTGAGTTTTAGGTCTAAATGGACGGGCAGGATATGTAAACATTATTATTTTATTATTTTTTTTTTTTTTAAGGATATGTAAACATCTATTTCTGATATTTTGGGTTTTAGATAAAGTTCCAATTTTGAATGGGTTTTAGATAAAGTTTTACACAAAAACAAAATTTTTTGCCAAATTAAAAGTTGCAGAATTAAAATGTGGTGAAATAATCTTAAGCGTTGCCAAAACAAAGGTAATCTATCGAAAGATAATCAACACACTAACAATACAATTGCATTTTGATAACTGGAAGAGAATCTTCCCTGGACATCATTTTTATAATTTTCTTTGATTGATGCGTATAAGGATGCTTGAGTTCTCGGTTTCAAACTCCACAATAGCATGTTTCGTCTCTTTGACCCATTTGTGGGCTAGATCTGCACCTTTGTCATCTCAAATTCTATTGGGTTTTCTTGGATATCTTCTAGCTCCAATACAATTTCCTGCGAATTTTAGAAAAAATAGTCCAATACAATAACCTCATTGATTTGGGGGCGAGCCCATATTTAATGGGGGCGAAGGCGAATCCAAAATAGGGTCACAATGAAGTAATCTCAAAAACCCCTTATACACCATAATTAGGATTAGAGATTGTAATTGGGATTAGTAAATAAATTATTGATTATCAAAAATATTAGATTGTTAATTAGAAAATCATCCTAAGACTAGATAGTTAGCCATTATCACCACCACCTCCATTATAACCACCACCATCTCCATTTCCACCACCACCGCCGCCTCCAATTCCACCCCCCACCACCGCCACCATTTGTCGATGTGTTTTCGAAAATGTTCAAACATGATCCTCAAAGATCAAAACAGTTATGGGAAGACTCACTTCAATGTTAAATTTGTCGAAAATCAACTCAACCCAATTGCTTCGTCCCAGAATCGTCAAAGAAATTACATAATATTGTGACGATTCTCCAAAACTCGTCAAGGTTTAATGATGGTCTATGACGACCCAGCGTGTAGAGATGAACAATCGTCAAGTTTTTTGAAGTTCCATGACGATTTAAGAAGTAGATCTAAAATGCCCGAAAATACTGCTTGCTAAATCGTCACACTATGTAATCACACCTTGACGATTTAACTTTGAGAAGAATCACCCCTCTGCCAAGAAAACAAGGTAAATCGTCATACTATTTTAAAAGATCTTGACGACTTAGATTTGACAAAAAACAGTTATGCTCAAATCGTCGTGATTTACATCATGACCATGACGAGTTTAGGTGTATTAACAGCTGTTTGGAAACAGGTTGTCGGAATCGTCGTGGTTTGAACATAAACCATGACGAATTTATGATTTTTTCTTTGAGTTTCCAAACAATTTAGACATGTAAACTAACACAAATGAATCAAACAAAGTACGATTTACCATTGTCAGCAACAAACCGTTAAAAACAAAAAAAAACCATTGTCAACCTAGGAAACGAAAAATGTATCAAACACACCAAACCGACATAATATTCTTTCACCTACTAAAACCAAAGTGCGAAACGAAAAAACTAAACCATATCATTGTTGCCCCCATCGGCTTCACCTTCACCACGACCACGACCACGACCTCGTCTAGAAGTTTCTCCTGTCTCTTGAGTCTCTTGAGTGTCACTGGTTTCAATATGACGACTCTTCGTGTTGCGTCGTAATTCCTCAAACATGTGCTCTGCCTCAGGCATATTGATGTGCCTAATGTGTTGATTGTGTTGGTTCAGTTCAACTTCGGTCAACCCCTTTCCTTTATCCGATCTCAAACACAACCAGTTGAGGACATCTTTCAACCGCTCCTTCTATTATCATAAAAAAAAACATGAGTTAGATGTTTGAGTAATCTAAGTGTGAATCTTAGACAACTCAATTACGAAATGTATACTTACGCATAACTTGTACAACGAAGAATCATCATGGACGGTATTACGCCCACGTCCACCACGGCCACGAGGGACTCTGACTTCCCCTTCCCCACGTATCACTTTGGCATGCGTGAATGCAAGGTACCAATGCATGTATTCTTTTGTGCTCTCATGTCCAAGCACCACCGGATCCCATAAAAGATATCCGTCTATCAAATTATCCATCCATGCATTCCAATGTTTGTAAGAGGGCTCTGGTTTGTAATTTACGACGATACGTCCAATGTCAGCACCTGATTTATCACGATCCACTTTGAATGCCCCATCACCTTTTTTGTCAAGTGGACGATCTTGAATATACCCGACTTGCCTCATTATTCGGCTCGGGTCATACATTGTATGCCCAAGGGGGTGCCACAAAGGACCATTGTACATACAAATTGGATCTCTTGGTGCCATTTTCCCCTCCTTCCTATGGTCCATGTAGGGGTCAAAAACTACCTCATGTGCCTCCATGCTGTCTAATCTTTGGCGAATGAAAAGGTACCAATTCTTCTTTCCCTTCAGCTGATCCCCCGTGAACATGTACCTCTGGCCTCTTGGTTGATGTGGTTGCCATTGCCCTTTCTTTGCCAGATCAATCCACTTATCATTTGCTGCCATTAGTTTCGGAAAGTGTTCATAAATCCACACCTGTGAAGAGCATCAACTACACATAAACAACATGCCATATATATGTACGAACTTAAACCACCAAAAAACCATATATTACCTGCAGCAGAGACGTGTTGCAATTGAATTGAGCAGTTTTATGCCGGGATACCTTTCTCAGCGCCGTGTTCACGTGTGACACTATGGCTGTTCCCCACGAGTATTGGTTCACCTCATCCAAGGGATGTAGTAGCTGGAGGTAGTTGGCGTTCACCCTGTTACCGGCAGACGAAGGGAATACACAAATAGCGAGGACATATAAGAGATAAGCCGCAGCAGCAGCCCTTACTTCATGATCTTCCAGTCCAGCATCCTCTTCTTTTTTCTTGGTCCCAGAATACTCCGCTCTCAACATTACCAGATTGAACTCCCTCTTCGGTTTGTCATACTTGTCAAGCATAAACCATGAGTTCGCCTCGTCCTCACCCCACCCAAACAACTCTTCGCACAATTCACGAAGTCTCTGAAAAGTGAGTTGCTTTTCGTAGCATTCACTGGTTGACTTGCCATCAATTTTGACCTGGAAAGTATGATGAGCATCTTCAGGAGTGAGCCCCATCTCCCCGAACCCAAAGTGCATGGTGTCGGCCTCCGCATAATACCTCTCACAGAATGCAGATACTGTCTCGCTGTCATAGTTGATAACAGAGTTATCCACGATTGGCCTCAGACCGGAGTTGTCAACAATCTCTATGAACCTTTCGCATTCACCTTCAAGCGGCCAGTTGGACATATTGCGGTACGCCGTTTGGTGCCTCAATATTCTAGTGGCATTCGAATGAACCTACGAGATAAAAATTTATTAATAACAATCAAATTAGCTAAACGTATCTTAAATTATAAGCAAGGGACGGGTATATTACCATGGTAGCGTAGACTGTTTGAGCCCAAGAGGTTTTGTATCCGAAAAGAACCTCTCCACCATCAGCTGGTACCCCGTAAGGTCCGTGTTCTTTTGGTAGCATCAGAATCTCATCGGGAATGTGTGGTTCCTTCGCTTTAGCTTTCTTTTTGCGTTTGGGTTGGTCTTCACCTTGGGATTGGTCTTCACCTTGGACCTCATCATCATCATCATTAAGAATATCCTCATCATCATTAGGACTATCCTCATCATCCTCATCACCTTGGGGTACGTCATTAGGTTGTACCCCATCAACTGCGTATTCGTCAAATTGCACTTGGAGCACGTCGAGAGGAATATCATCTTCAGCCCTCGGATCATTACCATCATCATCGAACTCCATAGGAGTAGGAACTGCATCAGGGTTTGGCTCACGGATTATCACGGGTCGCTGTCTGGGAGAACGAAGACTTGGTTTGGAACCCGTGGGTGGCATTGGTCTTTTTCCACTTTTGATTTTCTCCAACCTTAATACATACACATAACAAATCAATTAACAAGTAAAATGACACAGTAAATCGTCATGGAAACAAAAGAATATATGACGATTCTCATCAGAACTATTTAAATCGTCAAGGAATTTTACAAATGCACGACGAGTTCATTAAGCCTCACTCTAAATCGTCAAGGTAAAGCATTACGATTTACTCATAAAACTGAACAGAACCAAAATTTTCTATGTCCAAACTCGTCATGCTTTGTGACACTATTGAGACGATTTCAAGAAACTCGTCAAGTTAATGTATAGTTACATGACGATTCAAGGCATGCAAAGATAGGAAATTTAATCTGATAGTGACTAACTCGTCAAGGAATTATGCAAAACCTCGACGATTGTTCTTAAATTTTTTTCTGTGGGACAATATTCAGACGATTTAGGGCAACTCGTCAAGGAAATGTATTATTGTATGACGATTCTGTGCATGCAAAACTAGGAAACTATATCTGAAACTATGTAAATCGTCAAGCTTTTGTTCAACAGCAAGACGATTGTTCTTGATTTTTTTTCTGAAACTGTCAAATCGTCATGCTATTCTACCATAGCTTGACGAGTTTTCATGCTGTAAATTCAATTCACGGTTTCTAACCTATCAAATCGATTCAAACTACATCTAAAACAATTGAAAAAGTGATTGGATGAACTTACCTCTGAATTTCCGCCAAAGATTCTTCCCCCGGTTGTTCTTCCTCTTCGTCACGGTTGTTATTTGATTTTTTCTTTTCTTTCCTCCTCTTGTAAGTAATTGTTGAATCATCTCCTTCTCCGTCGATAGCCATGAATTCAATTCGCACTCGAGACTAGTAAGTCAGGATTTTGAGAAAATATGAAGAGGTCGAATTCGATTTTTGGGTTTGGTTTTGAATTTTTTTTTGTTTTTTGTTTTTTTGAGAAGTTATGTGGGAAGTTAATGGAGGAGTAGGGGGAGTGGGAGTGATTTTTTGTAACTGAAAATTGAGAGGGAGAATTAATGGGTAGATAATTAGTGGTAATTATGATTAGTAACTGATTAGGATAAATTAGTTGTAATTAGCCACCCCTTATAAACTGGGGTGGGATATTTGAAGTAGTGCTCGCCCCCATTAAATATGGGCTCGCCCCCAAATTAGCCAGGTACAATAATCAACCGAATGCATATTCTTATGAACCGTGATTTTGGGCCTATTGAAAAATTCATAGGCATATTCACCTTTGACAAAATAGAATGAAAGTACTAAACTACCCCTCTACGCCTTTAATTAGTGATAACCCACTAACCCTAACCTAATTTTATTACCCACTAACCCTACCTTCCCTTTTATCTGCCGCAACTTTCTTCTTCCTTCTTATTTTCTTCTTCGGTTTCTTCCTTCTTCCGACTCAATTCTTTCTCTTTCTTTCTTCTTCCTCCTTCCTCTCTGCAACAACACAGCAACCCTTCTTCTTCTTCCTCCTCTTAGTTATCTTCGTCTTTGTTAAAATCACCACCACTCCACCACCCGTAACCCATTAATAGAACCATCCAACCCACACCCTAATTTCCTTTCTTCTTCTTCTTCCTTTGTTAACTGTTGAAACCACCACCAGCAACCGAGATAATATCATCAACGCCATCAAACTAATGATGGGATTAGATCAGATATCCCAAAAGAGTTCCTTAGAATGATTTATTAGGGTTTCAACTGTTTTTTCATTTCAATATGTAATCCAATTGAAACCCTAATCATTCTAGAAAAAGCTAAATCAAAATCAAGATGCTGCCGAATGGGTTTTAGATCTAAGTTCCATGATGATTTCTGTGATTGTGATTTTGATTTTGATGTCGAATTCATTAGGGTTTTTAGATCTAAGTTTTGATTCAAAATAAGTTTTCTATTTAATTTTGATTTTTGTGAAATTTTAGGGTGTTGATGGAATTAGGGTTATCTGGTAGTTTTGATTTATGTGAATTTGATTGTGATGCTGATTGTTTAGGTAACTAATTTGTTTGATTTTGATTCTGAGTTTAGGATTCTCTTTATATCAGGATTTTGGCTTTGATTTAGGAAAAATGGTGGATATGTGGTGATTGCAGGTGATGGTGGTGGTGTTGTTGGTGTTGTTGTGGTGTTGTTGTTGGGGATGGTGGTGGGTAGATGGATGGTGGTGGTGATTGTAGTAAGGTGGGGGTGGTGTTGTGGTGTTGCTGTTTTGGATGTTGATGATGGGTAACTGGTCGTGTTGGTGTGCTTCTTGTTGTTGTTGTTGTTGTTGTTGTTGAGTTCAGTAGAAGGTGTCTTAAGGTCACAGGTGTGCTGGACCATTTGTTTACAGTACAAGTATCAGTTTCCATTAGGGGGATCGGTAGTATCATTTCAATATGCTATTCTGATCAGTGAAGCTTTTGTTCACGTTTCACTAGTTTGGGTGTTTCTTTCAAGCTGAACTGTGGATTTTGTTAGTATCTTGGTCCTGTTTCTGCTTGTTGCTAGCTTAGAGTTCCTCGAGTCCTGTCTATCTTTCTTTTAGCATGAAAAACTTAATGAGAACTCGGCATGTCATTTCCTTTACTATATTGTGAAATCTGTAATTCATGTCTCTTATATTGTTCAGAGTTGAGGTCAGTGTACACATGTTATGTCAATCAATCTGTTAATGCTGAAAGAAAGGAAGGGAGAGCATGATTATATTAGAGCGTTTGAGGATCGACAGTAATTCTATTGTGAGTTTCTCAGTCTTTCTGTTTTACTTTGTTGCAGGTACCTACCCATCAAGATAGGCAAACAAGACCCTGCCAGCAGTTCATCTGCTCCTGCAAGATCTGCCTGCTGTAGTTCCTGAAGGCAGTGGGTAAACAAATGTGTAATAGTGTAACTCTTGAAATTTGTTGTTATGGTGAGCAATCTGTTGTTATGGTGAGCAATATGTTGTTATGATGAGCAATCTGTTGTTAATGTGAGCAATTTGTTGTTATGATGAGCAATGTCAGTGATTGTATATGTACCGTTAGTGACTATATATATATGTGAACTATATGAATGATTGCAGTGTCTATGACTGGTTTCGGCTTGATAATTTTAACACACGGATGAGCCGAACTATTCTCGGCTCATAATTTTACTAAATTTATCAGCTGAATCGTCAGTCTTAGGTTCGGCTTATATGCAAAAAAAATATGAATGAGCCGAAACTGTTTCGGCTTATATTGAAGTTTAAGATTATGAGCCGAAACTGTTTCGGCTCAATTATTAGTTGCAGACAAGAACATTTCGGCTCACATGGTCTTCCAAATTTGAGAGCCGAGACTATTTCGGCTCTGACATTTGTCCATTGTTGTTAGCCGAAACTGTTTTGGCCCATACTGGAAAAAATACGAATGAGCCGAAACATTAATCATAATTTTTTAGTATTAATTATATTATTAACACTAATCATAAGATTAAACACTAATCATATAGGGGTAGATTAGTCCAAAAAATGTATTTTGTCTTCTTGCCGGTATGCCAATGAATTTTTCGGTAGGCCCAAAAACACGGTTCATTCTTATGGTGGAACAAAACTTCCTTTTGATATTAGCTTGCACTACTTCATTATTCCGGTTGTTCCACAAATCATTTAAAATGTTATGATTTATCTATGAATTGCTTGATATTTCGAACAGTAAATAAATAAATAAAATATATTTCTCGCACATAATTAAATTGCTATTTTCTACATCAACTATTTCGATGACAACGAAGAATTTATTAGGGGGCCATTTAAAACCAAGAGAGATTACTCTGACTTATCACTTTTTTGTTTTAAAATGCATGTACTAGATGTAGAAATTTTATCACGCAGTGTATTTACTGTTGTTTAATGTGGTTAGTAGCATAGTAGCATCAGGTAGCTGTAGAAAATTAATGTCACTCCTGTCATGAAAGCTCAAGAATTCATGGATGCTGCCTCGCGGCACACCGTCCAAGATAGCTCAATGGACCTGATATCACCTAGGCTGTTCACAATGGAGGAAAAGATAGAACGACGCAACTGAAAACCGTGGTCTTTTCCCCCACTTCCCTCACAAGTTCCTCGCATATTTAGATATACTGCTGTCTGCTTGCCGCAGGGTTTCATCCAGTTCTTGCTTGAGAGCCGATTCTGCTTCGGCCTTGTCCCACCCTGGATTATACAATTTGGGTTTCACAGATAAGGTCAGAAATTTGGAATGAAATATCAAGATTTGTAGTTGCACTCAAAAGAATTATTGCACCAGAATTGATAGGGACGTGACATGGTCAACATGTGTTAAGACTTAAAGAGTATAAAGTGCTGGATTATGGAAAACGGCGACCCCAAGTGTTTTCACTGAGAGGCTTTCACGGAATATGTCATCCATCCACCTAAAAAAAATCTTTCATTCTCCATGTATCTTTCTGGGTGATTGTCACAGCATTTAGCTGGTCGTCCATGGCTTTACTGTCACCGACAGCTACCTATTTACCGTCGAATTACTCGGAGTTATCGACAAGTACAGAGTGTCGAGTGATGGGACGCCAGCACGGTTTACATGTCAAGTTGCACAAAGTACCATTCGCAGTAACTAAGGTAGTTCAGACTACTGTACCTACTACACGAGATAGACTTAAAAGAGTTAACCTAACTTGATATATACCTTTACCTAATGTGGATCGAAAGTGTAAATGTTTTTAACCAACTTATTAAAACCCTTGGGGTCTAACTGCAAGTGTCTGCAACTGCATTCCCTTTTCCATGTGTATTAAAATGTTACAATCTTTAGAAACTTAACTCACAAAAGAAAAAAAAAATCATGGATTCGCACTACTCTAAGCTTATGGAGAAATGCACACAATCTTACAACTTAGTACTAGTCTTCTTTTGCTTGATTTTGTTCGCTGTATGGTGCATCTTACATTACAGGAAACAGGTTATCGTCCGATGGCCTATTGTAGGTATACTCCCGTCGATCATGTTGAACGCACACCGTATTTACGATTGGACCGTCGATATCTCAAAAGCCTTTGGTGGAACGATTATTGAGAGAGGACCTTTTTTTGGGCGACTGGAGATTGTACACACATGCGACCCTCGTAATATCAAGTATATACTAGCTACCAATTACGAAAACTTCAATGACAGGCAAGACTACAGTGATGCATTCGATACTTTATTAGGTGACGGACTCCTCACCGCTACCTCAAATTTTTGGATAGCACAGAGAAGGGTTGCACGTATGACGTTTAACTCGAAGATAGTTCGTAATATCATCGCCCATAAAGGCAAGGAAGTGGTTCAACATGCTCTCCTACCTATGTTATCACATCTCTCTAAGGAATCATCAGTTGTGGATTTACAAGATGTGCTCATGAGGTACATGTTTGATACTTCAGTTGACATCATCTTTGGTAAAAAGTCTAATTATCTTTCAACCAGTTTTCCTCCAAACGAAATAGCGAAAGCCATGGATGATGCGTCAGAGGCTATACTCTTTCGGCATCTAGTACCCATTTCATGGTGGAAGTTGTGTCGACGTTTGAAGATAGGTAGCAACGAGAAGAAGTTGGAGGCAGCAGGGATGATTATAGATCGTGACATTGCAAAGTACATTAATGTTAAAAGAGACGAAATGGTGGCTAAAGGAACAAAAGTAGATGAATATGAAGAAACTGATCTGCTAGAAGTATACATGAGTAATAAAGATGGTGAAAAGGATGAACTGATGTTAGCAAAGATGCTCACTGATAAGTTCTTTAGAGACACTTGTGTTACTTTCCTCGTCGCCGCGCGTGATACAACAGCCTCCACTCTCTCTTGGTTCTTCTGGTCGATTTTAACAAATCCATATGTAGAGGCAAAGATACTAGAAGAACTTGAGCTCATCATATCTAAGAAGAATACAATGAAGAAGCACCCAGTGATCTTTGATGCAGATGACCAAACGGGGATGGTGTATCTTCATGCAGCCCTGTGTGAATCACTAAGACTGTGGCCTGCGGTTCCTCTACTTCGCAAAACTCCCACAAATGATGATGTACTTCCAGATGGAACAGTCATATGGCCAGGAATGACTGTTATAATCTCTTGTTACGCCATGGCAAGGATGGAAGGTGTATGGGGGAAGGATTGTTTGGAATTCAAGCCGGAGAGATGGATCAGTGAAGATGGTAAGTTAAATCATGAAGCCATGTCTAAGTTGGTGTCATTCAGCCTAGGTCCTAGAAATTGTGTTGGGAAGGACATGGCTTTTGTGGTGATGAAATTAGTAGCTTCAGCTGTGATCTATAACTTCCATTTTGAACTGTTAGAGGGTCAGCATATAGCTCCAACACCAGCAATAACCTTAAAAATGATGAACGGGTTAATGGTAAGAGTAAGGGAAAGGGTGTTTTCATAATATTTTTTTCTAAATTGGTTAGCAAGTTACACGAAACCTACGCGTGCTGTAATGTATATGAAAGAAAGTGTGTCTGTAATGATCTATTACTTATCTGTGGACTGTGGTCCTCTGTATCTATCTATTTTGTGTCTTTGTCTGTACAACTAGATATATTTTTTACCAATTATGAGAAGAATGTATTAGTATTGTGTTAAGTAAATGAGATTGGATCCCAATTCCATTGATATTAGTATACATAGATACATTATTACTGATTCCCTTGACAAAATGTGGCAGATCTGATGAGGAAGACAGTAGCTCACCTTCTTTGGATGCACAATACTGGAAGTTCACCACTAACTTTTGTGCTACTGATGTGAAAATGCAGGAAATTGGTGTGCCAATGAGATGAGACCAAGTCTTCAACAAAGCATAATTATTGAATGCTTGTGGTCACCTCCTGAAGCTAATCATCTAATGCTTTGTTTGGATGGTGTTTCAAGGAGAAACCCTGGGGATGGCAGCTGTAGGAACATAGAAATGTCGTAAGTGGAGATCAATGTAGTTTCTTAGGTGTGCACAGGTAGAGTGGGCTACACATTCAGCCATACTAGCAACTAGATGACCGTTGCCACGGTGGAGGCCGACGAAGAAACAGACCAGCATAGACAACTCTTCGTCGTTAGAACATATGTACATAGAGTACGGAGAAAATTTAACTACGTTGACACATATCACTTCACCACCACCTGCACATAATGAATCATTAGGTGAATCAGCAACAGTGTTCACATACCATATTACCATGGTCCATATGGAGGAATGGATCCATTTGACAATTGCGCAGAGGGTTAGAAGTTTAATTGAGAAGCAAAAGTCTGCACCATCTCAACCTGTTGACTGAATTCTGGAATGAGCAATTATAACTAGTTTATGGGTTTTGATTCTATAGAGTAAAGTTCAACTTAAACATTTCATCCACTACTTGTTCAAGGCTTTCGATTTCTACATCTAACCCGAGTGAAGATCTCCAATGATTCCTAGGTCGATTAAATCCTTGCGTGAAGCCACTTAATATTGAACTCCAAGGCCTCAGCATCTATTGGTCCAGCAGTTCCACACTTCGCTTAGTTTCCATCGCCTGGTATTAGGTTCTGACGAAAGGAAGTGTGTAAGTTTACTGTTTATCTATAGAGACTGCATTTGTGTCACAAAATCGATATTCTTATGTACTTATATTCTGGTTTTTGGAGGGAAAAAAAGGAGCCTCCATAATGTGGAAAAAGAATGAGATGTCAACAAGCCTAATAGGGTATAAACAAGAACATATAAATGGGGGGAGAACAGTGACAATCAATAATACATTATATTGTAGCAAAGGGTATATAAAATCTGCAGTAACAGAAGCATTCAGCACTTACAATTTCCTTAGTAAAGTGTTCCCAGACTAGAGACTTCTTCCTTTTCTACACTTGCTAGGCTGTGACTCTACACTCAGATTATTCTCTCATCATTCTCAACCTTGACAACAGTACTGGCCATCTAAAAAATATGTCAAAGTACCAATCGCCAACAGACTATGCTGCTGTCTGTGAAAAATGATCATGGCACTGTTAGTTTTATATATCCAGATTCCGAACTCAATAGTGTCTATAATGCTAACCAATTGTGTCTTATGAAGACCTATTACTCTAAAAATCTTAAATAAATATATAACCCACTGATCAAAACCTCTTTAAAATTAAAAATTAAAGGTAGATGTAAATTAGTTATTTGAGGCATTTTATCAAACAGTAATTGAGCAATAAATTCTTTTAATCTTTTGACAGAAACGATCATAATATGAATACGAGTGGAAACAACTCACAGAATTAGAAGTTTAACGAAAGTTCATTGCCTTGGACTCTGTTTGAATCCCAAATATTTGTAACTTGTTGAAGCTTTGAATCCAAGATTTTTCTTTCATTTACTCTGTCAAATGGATTTCAAAACTGGGAATTGTTTTTTTTTCCAAGTTGAATGAATATGGTTGAGAAATTGATCCATACGATCAAGTCAAATGGAGATTTTGATGAACCTTTAACATATCGAAACTGGTTAACAGTTCATAATCTCAATTTCATCTCAACGTTGATTTTGGTTTCCGGGACATTGATTGTGACGGACAGGATGCCTTTCTCACTGCAGGGACGCACAGGGTAATTGGGCTACTGTAGGTGATGCTATGGGAGCCTGTTCTTCCGCCGGCTCCCCACGGAGACAAAAGGTAAGGGTGGTGTGTATCGGCAGAACCAAACCATGTGGTAATGTTATCATATCTGGTTACCGTTAGTTGCTGTGAGGCTGATGGGCTTGCGGTAATTTCAGTAGCTGTTGGCGCTCAGCTGTGGGCCTGAATCGAACGGTGGGTGGCTAGACCGCGTGCTGCCAGGAGACTCAGAGTCCTGGATGCCTAACTAAGTCGCAAGACGCGGTAAGAAAACCCCCGAATAACGGGAATCTCGACCTTCAAAAAAAATAAAAATAAATAAATAACGGGAATCTAAGGGCACTCAGAAACTATTGAATAACTTCGCAGGTTGGCGACGGGCTGACCCTGCCGGCCGTGAAAACTCTCGGGATAATTCTCAGGAGGTGTAGCTAGCCAAAATTCGCTGTTCGCAGCGATCTGGTATTCGAAGCCAGCTAGTCAAACCTCCGAAAAGCCTACCCCTTCTGCAGAATGGGAAACATAGGCGCTTCTTGGACTCTTGGACAGGGATGCATTTCTCATTACATGGAGGCCTCTTTAACAGTCGGCCAATTATAGTGGCGCTAGAGTGGGCTATAGATTGGCATTTGGAGCAAAGCATGACGGCGAACCGTCCAAGGTAGCACAATGAACTTGACTTGAGCAGACTCACCACGTCAATTGTCGGTTCATATAATCTGGAGAAAAAAGATGTGAACAACACCCTCCATTCTATCTTCATCTTACCTCGTTAAGCCAAGTAAAAAAAAAAGACTAATCATAATGTTCTACTGGTTATTCTCACATGTGACAAATGAAATATTCACGTTTACCGTTTCCAAGAGAGACTGAAATTTCAATGAGTGTCGCTCAAAGTAAAAGGAGAAAAGATTATGGCTTTTTATCAACAGTGTTAATGGGGGGACCAACCCCATCCCCCGCCTAAAATTATGCCTATATTTTTTTTTGTCCTATATGGAATAGTTGTCCCCCCCTGAAATTAAGCCCCCCATTAGCAATGTTGCTTTTTATTTGCATGTGCTAGATATAGAAAGACGATCGCATCAAATAGTTTTTCCCATGGATGTCACATCAAATTACAGTAGATAAGGTCAATATTTTCATCAGAGGTCACAAATTTGATAATTGTCCAAAACTTATTATTAATGACCGAGCAAGAAGATTACCAACAAAAGCATACACATTCCATTTGCATGCACTTGGCACCATTAATCTTCTTCCTAATCACTGGCATACTTACCATCCTTACAATATTATCCACATATATAAGGTCCTCGTTCTAAGAATTAGAAAATCCATTTTTGATGAATGACAAATTTAAAGATCGAGATTATTTTATTTTTTGAAGAATTTCTATTTCAAATACCTCGTTTAATTGAGGTTAGAAGGGTTACAATGGCCAATTGAAAGCCATGAATACATTCAATTACATCCGAGAGATACAACATACAAATTGAAATACATGAAAAAAAAGTATTAGGTACATGTACTTCATCGAGGAATTCGACTGAGAGATAGTGTGAGAATTTATAATCAACCATTTGAAAATTTCTTCAATATTCTTCTTCATTGAGAAATTATTGTCTTCAATAAGACTGGATGCTCTTAAAGAGGAGTAATCTGCACAATTGATCGAAATCGCGATCATATCTTGTCGCCAAGGATCCACATGTAGATCTTCGTCAAGCCGATGTAGATCGCCCTCAAGTATGTGTTTGAAACGATTATGGCAATCGATGGAAACGCCTAAAAGGTTGTATATATGAAATTAAAATATATGATAGGTAATCTAATTGTCTAACAATAAGGTATAAATTAAGATATAAAACAAACATAATAATCACCTAAAATATGGATTATAATTTTATTGATAATAATTACATATATTTATTAAAATTCCCTAGGAAGAGAGGGTTTTCGAGAGAGAGAGAGGAGAATTTTTTTTTTTTTTTGAAGGTTGGCAACTTTATTGATCAAGCAGAGTTAACATTAGAGTTTACAATTCTGGGATTACCAAAACCCATCTTGTCCGACATAAGTATCTGATGAAGAAAATTCGGAGTAACAAAATCCCAAACATAGACATTTGGGTTTGTTGGATTTTGTAGGAGTCTGGTAACCGCCTGATTAGCAAGAGAGTCCGCTGCCTGATTTGCCTCCCTGTAGACATGTGTGATTTTGGTATGTTCCAGTTCACACATGAGAGATCTAATCTCGTTAATCATATCTTCCAAATACCATGGTACTACTTCAACATTCATAATGGGTTGAACGAGACATTTAGAGTCTGCCTCAAACCAAACCTTACGCCAGTTGAACCGGTTTGCCATTCTAGCCGCTAGAAGAAGAGCCCAAGTTTTTGCCACAATTGCAGTTGTCTTCCCTATTGGCGCTGTCATTGCCTGGATCACATCAGCATCTGAGTTTCTTCTTATAATTCCAGCTCCAACAAGTCAAGGTTGACCCTTCGATGCACCATCTGTATTAATCTTTATCCAATATGGTGGTGGAAGGCCCCAAGTGACATTGATTGAGTGCATCTGTGGATTACTTCTCCCTTGTCTTAACTGTGGTATACCATCTGGAGCGTAAGGAGCGAGATGAATTTGTGCCCAGGCATACTCTTTCCACATCGTAATTTCCAGTTGAGCTATTTGGTAGGGTGTTGAGCCTCTATTTGTTTAAAGTTTAGCATTACCCAGCCAGATATGCCAAACCGTGTACATTAGAAGCCCCCGTTCTTCATCTTGGAGTTGTAATTGCATTAAGAACTGAATGTCAATGTGTTGTTGATGTTGCATCTTTTCCATATATAACTGTTGGATATGTTGATGGTATTGATTGAATATGATGTTCCAGATGAGAACCACTCTAGGGCATTGAAATAACATATGTTCCTCAGATTCAACGGAGTTGCTGCAATATGCACAAATGTTGTTAGTAGTAATGTTTCTCCTGAAGAGAAGGTCAAGAGATGTTAATCCCTTTCTAGTGATTTTCCAGATGAAAAGTCTAATTTTTGGTGGGCGAAACAGTTTCCAGATTTTCTTGTCGAGTGGATGTGCAGCATATGTTTGAGTTGACTCTGAGTGGTGTCGAACCATTAGTTTTTGGTAGCCTGTCTTCACCGAGTAGTCACCCGATTTCGTGAATGGCCATAACCAGGTATCATGAGTCTTCATGGTTGGTAGGTGAATAGCAAAAATCGATTGTGCAACAGGAAGAGAAAAAGATTGGGAGATCAGTTGATAGTACCAAGAATTCGAACCCGGTTGCATTAGGGATGCAACATTCATCGTTGGTCTCTCCAGTTGCAATGGATTATGTTGTGGGCAATAATTTGGAATCCAAAAGTCATTAATAGCCATTGTGACTCCATCTCCAATCTTGGAAAAATAGAACCCATTAAGTTGTACAGAAGCCTTAACAAGTCCTTTCCATATTTGACTTGCATTGTCTGGTGGAGTCGGAAGTATTGGGGATTGAAGAGACCCTCCCGGGTATTTGATATAACACAAATTGCTCCAAATTGTATGCGGATGAGAATAGATTTTCCAGACCCTTTTGACAAGCAGTGCATCATTATGTTCCTTGCTCATTTTGATTCCCAGTCCTCCATCATCCTTTTCTCTCGCAATTTTTTCCCATCCCAATGTGTGAAGCTTTCTCGTATCCTCATCATGTCCCCAGAACAAATTTCTTGTTATCTTGTTTATTTTGTCATGGGCATGAACTGGAGTATTTGGATCCGCATTACATGATTTGTTGTTGGGGTTAGAGAAGTAGTGATCATTACCAATCTACCAGTCGAATTAATACATTTACGCATCCATCCTTTCGTCTTTCTTTCCAATCTATTGACCAGCTGAGTGAAGGTATGGTTACGGTTTCTTCCAAAGCATAGTTGCACTCCTAAATACAGTGTGTTAGAGCATGGCTCGGTCAACCTCACTAAGTGTTGGTATGTCAAGCTTAGTTTGTCAAATTTAGTGATCAAAACTCGACCGTTAAACAACACACATTAGGTAAAGTCATCATTGAGTTAGCTTTAGGTTGTGGAGGATTTTGGTTGGATTTAGAATCACTATTTGAAGAGTTGAAGAAGATTGAAGATCAAACGAAGACATCTGGCTTCATCATTCAAGAGGTTAGTGAATCTAAATAACACGATTCCATTATCTTTTACACTTGTGCTACAAAAGACAAAAACATAACTCATTGTTGAAAGCTTTACGTTATGACTTAATCACTCGTTATAACTCCACTTTATCGCTTGCGATATTGTTGTTGAAGTTATGACGTTCCATATTGCTTAGAGCTTTCTTTTCTTCTCCGTCTCTAAGTGATATAAGGTTTTTCCTAAAACCTTCGAGTTGGATATAGCAGTTGTGATGTTGTCTCAGTAGTATTACAAGATTTAATCCATCACAGTATTGAGTCTCAACTTACCTAGTCTGACTATGTCGGATTGATTAGCGAGTACTTATATGAGCTAAATGTAAGTGAGATCGTGACTCACACTTATGTTGTATAGACTCGATATACTGTTGTTCTGAGCTTCGAATACTACGCCATGGTTTAGCTCTAATTACTGAAGTTCTGAATCATTTACTTGATTCTATATATGAACATCTCGTATGCCATATCATACTTCTAGATTTCAAAACCATATTCTTGATCATCTCATCTTATGGATTTTTAGAGTTCGAAACCTCAATGTAGGTTTTGGTAAACTATACTTTGATTTCGAAACCATAATCTGGTTTTCGCATCCATAAGCTATTGGTCCAAAACTTAAATATTGTGACCAGGGAGAGAACATGAGTTCGAAACAATGTCTGCTGGCTAACAGTGACTTGAGAATCGAGACCAATGTGTCTTGACCATGTGAGTTCTAAAAGGTCTAGTAGACCCTGGGGTTTCCTAAAGGTTTATGTGAACCGGGAAATATAGCATGTGCGTCAAGGACAAAAAGGTATGATGCTGAAACTTCTCTTGACCACATGGACTCTCAAGTTCGACACCAAACATTTGTGACGAGTCTAATATGTGTTTCTTGTTTCGAAACCATAACCAAGAGTTCGAAACCTTACTTTGGTTTCGCTATATGGAAACTTGATTTGGGAACCTAATTTCGGTTCTGGTCATATATGAACTTTAGGATCCGAAACCTTAACTTGGTTTCTGCCAAACAGATTGTAGATTTCGAAACCTTAATTTGGTTATCTCAGAATGCGTATTTTCGAATTTCAAACTCTATCATTTTGAAATGTGCTTCAACAAATTAATGAGTTTGATATTCTCAGTTTGAAGTTTGAATTAGTTCATCTTCAATGTACAACTAAGTTGTTTGAGTCATAGTCAGAAATATGGTTGGTCGCTCTAGTTAGTAGACACATGATTTCTGATCAATAGTGTACGTGATTAGATCTTCGTATGGATATACTACTTGATCAAATATTCATTTGATGTTTTGATTTGAATTCTTGGATATATATCATTAACGTGATCATTTATATTGGAATCAGGAATTCAGGAGATTCAACATTTTTCTATTGCTCGATGAATCATACATTGTACTTTAATGATATATCTTTTTGTATGATTCGGAATGTCCATTGTGAAAAAGGAGGGGTACCGAAATACTACCAACTTTTCGTTTTGTCTCGTGAGTCTTATGGTTTAAGTCTGGACGATCTCAAAAATCAATATCCAAACTTATAACTGGAGTTGTTAGACCTCGACAAAGATTACTTTGGAGTCAACTCGACAGTTATGCAATAACGTACTACTTGGTGCTTTAATTATAAATCAGAGTTATAATGCGGAAAGTAAAAGCACACAAGACACCAGAGATTTTTTTAACGAGGAAACTGCCTTGCAGAAAAACCTCGGGACCTCGTCCAGTTTGAACATCGCCCAGTACAAACTAGCTACAAACACTAGCCTACTATAAGACTTCGGTCTGGGATGTAGCAGACACCAACTCAAGCCCTCCAAGCGAATTGGCTACTGTCGCCTTCCTTACGTCTCTAGATCCCCCACAGATCGTCACGCACTTGATTCCCCCAGCTGACGTCCTTTACAGGCCTAGGAGTTGCTTTGACCGCGGTCAAAGGCTTGTGTCAGCAATACTGGCTTTTCAACCAAACTGTTGACGTATGGTGTAACCGTCCTCTATCAGTTTACCATACATAAGATGACTTCCTTCGGATTGTTAAATCCAGGTCATACAGAAATCTACTTCTTGAACCGGGGCTGACAAGCAAACCAAGTAAGCAATGCCTAATTCGAATCTACCTCAGTTATACACGAAGAACCACTTAAGGAACTTGTATAACTGGAGCCAACTAGGTCTTACAACAACGAGTGCAGCCGTGTGTTGCTACCTTTCCAACCTTTACGTAACTTAACTAGTTCTTGAATAGCCGTATAGCAGAAGAGACGAACTTTAGAATAGACAAGAACTAAGATAGGTTACTGAGGTTACATGTTAATCTGATCAACCACAAAGGGATCAATCTACCTGTGCTTCCCAACTCTCAAGAGAAGTCTTTATAGTCGTAGGGAGTTCCCAGAGGAGCTGCAACCTATAGAGGATGACTATACCACAACAAGCATTCACCGAAGTGAAAAGAGTTTACGCTACCTTCCCTAAGGACCTTCACGTATGCTTGATGCTTGCGGTATTTGTCCGTAGACACCTTTATTTATAACACTCAATAAGATAGGTTGTTTTGGAATAAAGCAATCAATTACTTGTCCCACAAGTTAGGGAAACCCTAAACTTGGCAACCAAGTAATAGAGATTAATCTCAATTGGAATTCTTTTTAGAGTTATCTGCCAAGTGTTTTGTTAGCTCAAAAACACTTCAAGATAGAAATCCAACAGACCAGAGATAATCTTATCTTATTGACTCATTGAGGATCGTTTGGTGGAACACAAAAGATATTCTGTATAACCAAGTCCATCTAAGAGATAAAGGAGTTTTGGAATTTGACTCAGAGTGAAATTCTAGGAGAATATTTGAAAAAGGAGGGGTACCGAAATACTACCAACTTTTCGTTTTTGGCTCGTGAGTCT